>JAAAKO020034287.1:0-12935 GCA_010015015.2 Bolitophila cinerea | reverse complement strand
AACACTATACTTATTCCTATTTTGACTAACAGTGACTTTAAGATCTAAGGAAGGTTATACCTCCACTTCTCATTATAGGTTTTGTGGTTGTGAGGCGATTCCGTAACGGTATAGTGACAATAATGAAGATTTTTTAAGAAAGTGCGAATTTTTATGTTTTATATATTTAATTATTCATATAGCTATATCAGATTATTTGAAGTTGGTTAAAATAGTGTCAAGTTATCTATCGAGTAAAGTTAAAATAAATATTTAATATATAATTAACAATTTAAATTTATTTTACAGAATTAATTGTTAAATTAAATTGTGTAATTTGAAAAAAATACCAAAAAAATAAATTAGGACACAAAAACATTTTTAATATTTTCCAAAACTTTTTTTTGAGACTAATAGGAAATTTTGAAAATTCTACCACAAGAAATGCAAAATGCTTCAAAATGTATTTAGTCTGCTAATCGCATTTAATTTTTGTATGAATGATCTCATAATAATTTTGAGTCATCTGCCTTGCTTACTATCTGAAAAAATTCTCCAGAGAGGTAATCTATATTAATCTATATTATTTCGCAAAAGATCTCTCTTAAATTGCCAAAACTAGTAATTCACAATATTTTTGTAAAATCTCTATAGAAAAGTATATAAATAGGTAGCAGTAGATGACATTAGATGCGGAGAAAGGAAGAAAAAAAATGTCTACTCTATTGTATTGAAAATCCTTTTAGAAAATTTACATATGTACAATGCACTATATTATGTACGCACGTATATTATATCATAATATATATATATGCTGGACATGCTGCTGAGAGCATATAAAACATGGCATCAGTTTACACATCCCATAAATTACGTGAGCACGTCGAAGGACACACAGACAAGCTGAAGCCCTACTAATGCAAATAAAAAATCAATCTCATATAATATATGTCAAGCCAAGATGCATAAAATCGTAAAGATTTTTTACATGTAGAAGCTATATAAAGAGATAGACTTTGTATAGAAGTAGATTATGTGACATGGTCTCAATTATAATATATACTTTGATTTTTAACATGAACTATATGAACTATACAGCATTATAAATATAGCTTATAAGTCTAACAAAGTAGATTTAAATTTTGTCACGTCCGTCGTCGCTGCGCAATCACGCATAAGTTGAAAACAGTATGATTACTATCAAGCTGATTCCTATAGAGCTAGTTATTTAAAATACATACATTTCTTACTGGGTAAATATATAGCATTATATCGTTATATATCATTGATCTATACATGGAAAGAAATGTAATTTAAAACAAATCTGTAATTTATATAAAATATACATAATGTTTTTCAGAAACATTATTAAATTTATCTAATTTTCAACATCAAAAATATTAAAATTTAACAAAAAAAATGGGAAAACAAATAATTGTAAAGCAAGCAAATATGATAAAAATAATTAAATATTATCAACAATATTTTTTTTAGCCGCCGCCCACCGTTTATATATCGGCGGCAAGCCGCCGAATATAAAACGGCTACAGCCGCCACTGAGTAAATATTATCGGCTCCGAACTCTGCTATGTACTATGGTACATTGTACAATAGCTCATAAAATATGTTCGAAAGGACGAATTATGTCAAGGATCCGAGTCTGCCGAGTCTGCCTTTGATATAGTCTGCAAAATTGGGATGGTATAATATATAGATGGTATTTATATAATGTCAAGATAGTTCTTCAGGTATATATAAATATATGTATATAAACATATATAATATAATATATATATTTAGTATCTAGCACGTTAAAAGTGCCCACTTCACGGAAAATCTGTATTTAAATGCTGATGGATGAACACACTCTAAAAACAGCTCGACTGAAATAAAAAATATTTGGAAAATTTACATTTTTAATTGAATCTTGAAACTAGCAAATACCAAATGAATTAAGTCTCATGTTCTCTATGTTCCTAGACAAAACATCTCAAATTCTAAATCTCGAAAAAATGGGTTCTAGAGGGTGTGAGAAGTAATTGGCGAATCATCTAGAATTATTAGATACTAGGTATGCGGTGAAAAGAAACCCCCTTGACCGCACAATGCGCTCCAATCGCAATAAAGATTATAGTGCCTTATAGTCTATTCATATTTAGGAAGACATGTGAAATTTCAGCGGGGTACTGCCATTTGTTTTGTTTTGACAGACGATTTTTGTTGACGTGTTTGGCATCATGTTGAGTACGGAAAAACGATCTTCGTTCTCTCCCCAAAACTCCGCTACCAATGAAGTCCGTAGCTAGCAGATGCCGGACTACATTGAATAAAATAAAATAAAACACTTTTTTTATTCCCAAGGAGGTATAACTTTTCACACCACCTAGTATTTTTAATTATTATTTGTTACCCAGTAAATAAAAAGCAATGGCGGTTCCATTAAGCGGATTTGACTCTTCCAGAGATTCAATATTGTAAACTAGTAAGAACAACAAAATTGACAATCTAAAGATTTTAAAATTTCTGATACCTCTTTAATTTTAAAATCTTTAGATTGCCACTAATTTTGAAACAAAGGTGAATTTAAAAAAAAATATATATATAAACAAAAAAATAATAAATTATACCAAAAAAAAAATTTTGGGACAAAACACAAAAAAATGTCCAAAATCAGATAGAAATGATTTAAAAATGTATTCTTTGTAACAGACTAAAAATAATAACAGTAATATACTTAAAAAAAATAAATTAGAACATGTTTTCTTAGTATAACAATTGTTTTTTCATAGTATCAATAATTTTTAAAAAAGCAAATTTTAAAATTTTGGTAACTTTGATAAACAAATAAAATGAAACAAACCAGGATTTTTTATGATTCATGGTACAAAGAAAGTGTTTAATAAAGCAAAAAATGTATATTGGGGATTTTGAAACATGGAGCTTAATATATATTTTTTGGGTAAGTTTTTTTTTAAAGATGTGTTTACAAGCCCCCTTAGATGGTATTATTGGTATGTAACATTAAATGGAAAGCGAGGATCCAATCTGACTCTATTACCTTCACTTGTGTATAACCAAAGGCTAAAATTCTTATTAAGCCAAAGACTTAATTATTAATTAGGCATATCTCTATGAGGTAATGAGGAAACCCCCAACACCAAATAACAACATTTTATTTCTAAGAAATCACATTTTTTGGTGGTGGGAAAGATTTCAAATATTACATTAAAGGTATATTTAAAATATCTATAATTTTGAAATAAAATGATCCCCTTCATTAATGAAATATACTGTCCTAAAAAGTGAGGCAATAGCCCTAAAAACTTTATATTTTATTATAATTTTTTTGGGGCTATTGCCTCACTTTTTAGGACAGTGTCGCCTTCATATGTTTTTTGACAATTTAAACATAAGTTCGTGTTAGGCTGACTCATACGAAATTGAACAAAATCGAAAAACAGTAGATAATTTTTTTTTCAATGAGGTCAAAAATTGGCGAGTTGTATAGGTTCTTTTGTTAAATTATAATATATAAAAATTATAATATTATTAAAAGATTTGCAGGGATAAAATCAATTCGCAATAAAAGTTGACCTTCCTTAAAATCCCTTATTTAAAAAAAGTGTGGGCACTAATAGCAGTTTTTTTGTTTTCAGTAAACTGTTATTTTTAGTCAGATCCAATATATTCAAAGAGTTGACGTTTTGGTAAACTGTCATTTTTGGTAAAAATTTCGTATTCGATGATCTTACAGTTTGGTGATTTTTGTATTTGGAAAACTGTTATATTTGTGAATTCTTCTTTTCAGTCTTGTCTTTTTGGCTGAATTGTCGTTTTCGGTAAATTGTCTTTTTCGGAAAACTGACGTTTTCGGTGAATTTACATTTTCGGTAGATTATTATTTTAGTGAATTTCCGTTTTGAGTGAATTGTGTTTTTGATAAGTTTATGTTTTTAAAAAAATATATTTATCGTTAAATTCTCGTTATTGTGAACTTTCTTTTTTGGTAAATTGTCGTGTTTGGTAAAATTGTTGTTTTGGTAAATTGTCGTGTTTGGTAAAATTTTTGTTTATGGTAAACTGTAAATTTTGGTGAATTGTCGTTTAAATGTCGTTTTCTCTGAATTCTCGTTTTAGATGAATGGTTTTTTTCGATTTTTTTTTGTGTTTCCGGTAAATTTTCTTTTCGGTAAACTCACAAAATAGCCGTTTATAATTAAGAATACTCGTGTTTGATAAATTTCCGATTACGGTGAATTGTGCTTGAGCTTTATTAACGTATTAGTGAACTGCCGAGGAACTACACATCTTGAAATGTTTAATTTTTATGTTTGAAGTATTAATCTAGAAAAATGGAACACATTTTAGGATTTAAAATATATAGATTTGTTTTACACTTTTGCATCAAACATTTTTTAACGATTTTTACGATGTGTGCTGTAAATAAATCGTACAAAAATGGACTCGTTCTCTCGAATCAAATACCCGAGAGCAATAATTAAGAAAAAATATATTAAAATAAATAAAAATATATGCACGGCGAGTATTAATGTATACATACATACATATTACATTGTACAAGCAAACAAATAATAGAACAACATTTATTTCATTTCAAAAAACATGACACGATGGGCATCAGAATCCGCATTATACAGTACTAGCACCACCACCACTAGCACCTACTGCACTTCAGCTTAAAAGCTCTACCAATTTATTATTTAATCGAATAAAATAAAGCTCAGCATATATATATACGCAAAATACACACACACACACACAGACTAATTTAAACTATATTACATAGCTACACACTCAATTTTTCATTTTGTAAATAAAACATGGGCGATTAATGGGCCATACATAAATGAGGATTGTTAGTTAGATTAACAAACGAAAGAAAAAAATGTGAAAAGTATATATTTTATATGTGTAAATTAAGAGGTTTTTAATATGTAAAAAGAAAATCATATTTGTAAATTTATTATTTACAAATCAAAAAAACACAAATGGAATATCTAAAGTATCTATTTATGTACAACTCGGTGCAAGCTCTCATGGCTTATTGTCTGTGCAATTGCGGATTTAATGGTGCTGTTCCGTGCAGGAAGGAATGGCTTTTTTGGACGGGAGCGTTTTTGAGACAGAATCACTTTTTGGAAGTGCGCGATAAAATTTCTTTTAATAGATAAATTTTAAATATAACTTTTTTTTGAAATATATACACTTATTTAGTACAATTATATTTACATTACCACTGAAAATGGTTTGATGAGTTTTAGAAAAAATGTGCACAGAAAATGTTTAAATAAGAAGGTGCTGAATCTTTAAAGAAGTAAAACTTATTATGTGCAAAATCAAAAATCATGTCAACACCAAAACCAAAGTTTGTCTTCTCTTTAATATAGGATTGCACAGGTGCCCATTCAGAAAACGAAAAAAAAACGGAAGAAAAACACCATAAATCTTGTGTGTACATAAATAAACTAGAGAACGATTGAATATAATGGCCATAAGCGAATCATGAGCTTGCTCTATATCAAAATTGACTGTTTTAATATAATCGAAAAGAAGAAACAGTATAAAAATGACTCTATAATTTGTGATATAATATATAGTAAATGGTAAATGGAATAAAATTTATATATATATAATTGTATTTAACAGTTTAACGCAATAAATATGAAAACAGCTAAGCTCGCGGCCAGAAACAAAAGACAAAAGTAACTATATTTGATTATTATATGTTTATATATATATATATTTATATTATGTTGTATGTGTTAATACTATTTAAAAAGAAAATAAATAAAAAATTGCATTAAAAAAAGAGGGTTTTTTTAAAAAGAGAAAAAAGATTTGTTAAAAAAGAATACCATTTCCTTTCCGTCATTAATGCAGGGCCCATACCTAATATACCTAGATCTGTCTTCATCATCACCACCAGCACCACCTGCTGCGTCTACGCCACCGTCGGCGGCACCCGGAGATGCAATTGCACCCTCATTCAGGGCACCCTCCTCGCCAGCAGCACCTTTGCGCAGGCCCGGAATTGATGGCATCGATGGCATGGCCGGCATCGCTGGCATGGCAGGCATTGCGGGCATTGATGGCATCGTTGGAATGGCTGCGTTGCCCAGCCAGCCGGTCATTTGAGATTTCACGTTCGAGAACATGCCACCGGTTTTGGTTGGACTATGAAAGAAGAAGAATAATTACAGTGTTAGACTTAGGAAACAAAATATATAGTTTTTTGATTATTTTATTAATTTGTAATTACAGTGTGAGATTGGTCGTCATTTTGGTTTTTGTTATCTTTGCCATTAAACGGCTTGAGATATTTCCAACGGTGGTTCCTACTTTATTCTACCTTTTTACTTGATAGCATTACATTTTTTCTTCTTTTCGTCAGCTCCAGCATCAATTTATTCTTTTTATGATATTTTGTCTTTTGTTGATAAACACAATACAAATAGAAAACACTATTTATTTAGGGCAATTTTCTTCACTATCCCAAGTTTAAACAAAACGGTTGCTTGAAAGACACCACCGGTTGAGACAAACTTGCCAAGTTGAAACCTCGGCAGGTTAATATAAACTAGACATTGTCAACCTCCCGAAATCGAAATTTATCAACTTAACTTCGACTGAAGAGAACCGATTCGGAAAGATGAAAAAAATATCCTCAAGTTGTAAGTCAACTTTGAGTGAAGAAAACGGCCCTTTAATTCATGGCACGATATAAAATTTATGATCGGCAAGTTTAAAACTATCATTATTGCTGTCAAATTGCAATTTAAAACACAATTTCTCAGGATATTTCCCAGGATTTTGAGAGCTATAGCCGGCGGAAAACCTCTAGTTCGGCTCAAGTGAAAAAAAACGATTTTCAACTTGGCACGTTCTTCTCAACCGGCGGTTGGTTTCAATCTGCCAATTAGCTTCAAAATTTAATTTTAATAACATGACAAAAAATGCTCTTATGCTAATCTTGTCCTATTCGTTATAATCAATTTTATATATTATTTATTGTATTATCTATTTTTTTAGGTTCTATTGGTAGATTAAATCAAACATCAAATCGTAAAATTATAGCATTTTCATCTAGATATTGAAGAAAATGGCCATTAGAGCCGAAATAGTTCTATAGTCAAAGCTCTAAACATACCACTAAGAAATTTACTAAAATCGCATCATTTTGACAGCGATTTTCACCAGCATCATTCATAAAATCTTTTTTTGACTTCACTTGGTGTATATGACCTTCAATACCTTATCTGATCCAGCTCAATCTTGGAAAGTAGACTCGTTTGCACAAGTCTTAAAAATAATAATAATAAAAAAATAAAATAAAAGTATATGAAATAGGAAAAAAACTAAACTTTCTAATAAAATATGTATTTATATACTAAAACATAAAGCATGTATTAAAAGCTTAGAGCTTTGACTATTCATTTATGAAACAAATATCACAGGACTCCTTAGGAAACATTACAAAAACAATTTTGAATTTCAACAAAAATATAAAAAAAACATGTTTTTGTATTTAAGTTCATACGCATTATAATCAAATGATATGATTCTGTGTCACGGAGATCCCCGCAACAGTTGCTTAAACAATTGAGGAGGGCCCCATTATTGTCTCATGCGTGCGGTTTCTTTCTTGAGTCACTAGTAAATGCTTTGTGGTAGTGTTGTTAAGAAAACGAAATGTGAGAGACCCTGAACCAATTTGCCCGACTGTGCTATCAAGCAGTTTTAGACTTTCGATTAGTCCAATAATATCGTCTGATTTGTATAATGTCGTCTTATTGTCTGTAGTTTTTAACCCAACATCTCCCTCAACCAGCATAGGGAGCTGGATTATTATTGCTTTTATTTTTGCCAAGGCGATGGTATCGGCTATTTCACCAGTTACTCGGGGAGATATGTAGATATAGCCAACCGATCAAGGAAGGATCTAAAACTTGAGTCTTGTGCGCACTTATTTCTGCTGTCATTGAAAAAATACCCGCACTAACTAACTGCTCTAAATTTAAAACCACGCGGAGAAAAATCACGCATATCGAAGTGTATGTAGAGCTGTACACTATTGGACTTACCTACGCAAGAGTTTTATATCCAGGACAAATGGTGTGCATTCTTCTAACATACGATTTGTATAGAGATTTTTTTAAATCAAAGAGAATTCTTGTTACAAAAGTTTGTTGCATTACTGCCTAGTTAGCATTTCTGTCAAGTCAATTCTTGTCACCTTTTAAAATCGCACGTTTTGCACGAATGGATAATGATAATGACAAGAATGCACTTAATAGTGATTTCCACTCAACAGTGCATTATTGCTACTTGACAAGAATGCACTTGACAAAATGCATACTGTCAAAAAATAATTTCGTATGGATTTTTTTTATAATGCAGTGAGATCACGTTTAAAAGCCAACATTCGATATTGCTGAAAACCATGTTGAATTAATATTTTGTATATTCAACACAAAATATTACTGTTAAGATCAATTACAAACGTTCGGATTTTACGAGATCCTGTAAGTTTTGATTTTGAGCATCTCTTGAACTCAGGTGTAAAACAGTGTATAAATATTTAAATATAAAATATTTTGAGCTTTCTTGATAGCATTTTTTCAAGGTCAATAAAGTGAATTCTCGTCACATTTTTATCACGTCGTATTTAGATAGAAAATATGTGAAGTGCTTTCTTTTCACAGAAACTTGGTGATAAAAATGCACTGCTGAGTGAACATTCTTCTCACAGATATTTTGAATTTACTGTCGGTTTTTCCCTATTTATAAAAAACGCGTTATGCACAAATAAATAACCAATTTAGTGACAAGAATGCACAATCGGCAGTGCATTCTTGTCACTTGACAGGAATGCTGTTGACAAAAATACTCTAGAGAAAAAAGAGAGAATAATTCAGACGTCAGTATATTGACCTAACGTCAGGATATTTTGCTGAGATGCCTCGTCAGGATTTTTCTGATATTATAAAATTAAAAAATATATTCTCTTTTTAGACAGGATTCTTCGTAAAAATTTTGTATTATCTTAATAACAAAAGGGATGAATAAACAACAAAAAAGGGTATACATTTTTTTAATAAAAAGAACATGCCAAATATGAAAAGGACGATGCGGTCCAAACATTTAACGTGTTGAATTGTATGCTTTTACATTTTTAGGAGGTATTTACAATCTTTAAAAACAAATATCTCTAAAACTAAGAAGTTTTTTTTAATAAGAGACAATTAAATGATAAGAAAATACCACATGTATGCAATCTGCATCACTGTAAGACGACTAATGTGTTATCTGAGCAAAAGCTTAGCAGATGGCTTATTGGATTGGTCTTAAGCTACAGCCCTGACAATATAATAGTAAAATCCCGAATCTGAACCACAGAAGTACCTTTTTTAGTTACTCCTCGAGTAAAGCAAGAACTTCCATCCTTAAATGAAATACTAGATGTAAAAAAATGTTATCAGCAGGTTTAAATGTGACTTTTACCCCGCGTACTATCGCCCAAATACACATTTGTATTTATATTTATGAGAATTAATCTAAACGGACAAAGAATATGTATACACTACTGAAAATTGAACATGAGACTTTCTTCCAATTGAATTCAGTATACTCAAAATGTAACTATGGTTGTATCTTGTACACACAAAATAAAAATCATGATTTTGTGCATATATACCACAGTATTTGCTTCAAACACATTTTTTTATAATTTAACGACATCCATTACTTAGTCTTTCACACAAGAGGACATTTACCCATTTTATTAGTTTTAGTTTTTTGCTTGATTTGTGCTGGTTTTTGCCTTGAAAAAAAACAAAATATTTTCGTTCCATACGATGTTAATATTATTATTCGTGTTTCAAATACTAAATTATAAAAGTCTGTGGTTCATAATACTTCGTTAATTCGAATTGAATATCTATGAAATAAAATTAAATTAGATAAAAGACAATTGCAGTTATTGCACAACGCCTATAGCATGTCAGACCACAGGTGAATACTTTTTAATATAAATTCTTAGATTGAACTAGCTGCAATCCAGTCTCCAAAATAAACTTGTATAAAATTATGATTGACCCAGTTACAACATCAGATGTACAAATGTACTCGCAAAAACAAAAAAAGTCAGACCTTTTAACGTAGTCTGCACAAATACAACTACACCCACGACAAACCTAGGTGGAACAGGTATTTAGAGTGGTTACGTTACGTTATGCTCACGGCAAAATCAGCATAAAACCAAATGCAAAAATCTAAAAGTGATACATGGAAATCCCTATGTGTTGAGATTACGAGAATTAAAGATACGTCCAGAATGCTTTAAACATAAAAATGCTATCAAATTGAATCCTTTAAAAAATAAACGGTACAGATATGCTAAAATGATAGCATAATTTGAGAAAGAATGGAAATACACGTCTCCTCATTTAAGAGACCAACGCACACTGGTCTCAATTCGGACCTAACAATCTCTTGATTGTTGAACTAAAAGATATACATTTAGACAAAAATATTGTTATACAGACTGATAGTCAAGCTACTTTAAAAGCACTGAACGCGTTCCGGACCACTTCTAGAACAGTGTTGGAATGTCTGGACCAACTCACAGAGCTATCTCTCCATAATTGATCTGTGGTGCTGGCGCTAGAAATGAGACGACAAAATGGTTAGGAATGGTTCAAGCAATGACTTGTATGACCATTCGAACGGAGGTGCGACACAAATTCAATAACATACAAATAAGTATGTAAAATGAATCTGCAAAAATCTAAATACTTCATCAAAAGCCCAGATCGCCCGATAGCCATTCTAAATTGCAGTGGACATAGGATCAGTACGCTGAAAAACCTCCTTTCAGATCATTGTCCTAGCAAGCACTTCCATCCATAACATTGAAGTTAAGAAAACCGCAATCTGCTTAATTTGTAATATATAAGAGGAGGAGGCTGAAAACTGTATATGTAAATGGTCAGGCGTAATGGGTCTACATAAAGATGCTTTATCTTAAAATCAGGAAAAATGGCTACGCTCAAACTTTATGCAAATTATTGAAATTGTTTGATTATGATAGTGTTGTTCTTGCTTAAGCTCGGAAGAAGAGCACAATGCTTGTGTAAGAGACGAATATTCCAAAAATGAATGTAGAATCTAGAATGTAAGGTCCAAGTGTAAATTAACCATGTTGATAGCCAACAAAATATAATTTAAAAAAAAATAGAATTATAGCAATGAGCTCTCTGGTTCTATCTCTATCTGTTAAAAAGTCATTAAGAGATGAATTCGCCTCGCCTCTTTTTGATTGTGTGGAACCATTGAACAAAATTCACTGGATCCGATGATACTTATTGGGCAGTATAGCTCAAATAAATTTCGAAGATCATCCAGTGCGCCGACAGACTCGAGTCCCTCGATAGTGCCTGTTTTCATATATTGATAGTTAACTTTAACTTTCCCATATTATAAACTTGTGTTTTGGTATCCTAATCTTCGGAATTGGGTCGTTTCAAAATTCAAAGTAAATGCTCCGGTGGTCGGTTGAAATGACATAATTATATTTATATGCAGTTTTCAACAGACCTTGCTAAACAAATCGTCAAATCGAGGAGACTTTGTCTTCGGTATGGGACATAAGTTGGTTCAATAATAACGATTTCCAGGTTTGTCGTTGTCAAAAAAAACTAAGAACGGTAGCAATTCAAAGGTTAACCATGTATTCTATAAAATATTTAAAACTAAAAAAACTAAAATCACAATTTCGGCAAGACATTACTTTAAAAACTACCCTAATAGGTATTGAAATAGAAAATTTTAAATAATGACATCGACTTCTTGTTAACAAAGAAAATTTGTGAAAATTAAATATATTTTTCAATAATAAAGATACAGAGAGATACAGTCATAAGCCAGACAAAAAAGAGAAGCATTAATTATTCATTAAATATGTCACTTATTTTGACGTCTTCCATTTTCGCAGCTAACCTAATTTATTTCTTAAATCACTGTACATATGCAATCTGCATGCACCACAAGGATAAAGAAGTTTTTTGTGAATAGAACTTCTAAAAACCTGCGCACGTACGCAGAAAAAACAACATACGACACATATGGTTACCATTCCCATAGATCAGTCAACCGCGCCACGATATTACGCAACCACCCGCCACTATAAATTGTCGTCCCGTTTAATAAGCATATATATTTCATGTCATATATTTTTTTCTTTTATGTGTATATGTGCTAGAAGAAAAAAATCTATTTAAAAAATCAGAAAAAAACAAAATAGGACAATGCAACTATTATCACTCAACATACAGAGAGACAAACACACACACACACACCCTTATGCTCTCCCTATGTCATGTCGCAACGTAGTCAATCAGCCGCCACCAACAGCGAGAACATAAACGGTTATATATGTAAGTGGAACATATATATATATATATATATATATATATATATTATATGTATATGCTTTGATGCAAATAGACCAAATATAGTAACACCCACCCACACACACAAACACACACATCCAAAAAGGATGAATTTTCCTAATTGCAACTCTTTGCAACACATGAAAATTGCTACTTATAGTGACAAAACTATAATTTCTATAAACTATAAACTCTCTATCTCGGCGGAAGCACACACGTTTAAATTGTAGATTGTAGAACATAGAATTATGTTTTAGCAGCATTATCATATCGTAGCCTTTTCTACGTATTCTGCTGTATAGTAATATAACGGGAGATGCGCACAACGTGTCGTTCTGTGTTAGTGTGTGTTTTGTGTGTAGTGAGAGGGTGGTGAAAAATAATGGAAAATCAATGACGCAATAGATGTATAAATATATATATATATATATGTATATAGAGGTATACGCGATATATAGAAAGAGGGAAATGAGACAGAAAGAGGGG
>JAAAKO020034276.1:0-12935 GCA_010015015.2 Bolitophila cinerea | reverse complement strand
AATTTATAAAATATTGTAATGTATTTACGGTTACACAAATAGCGGTACGCATTTTTATGACAATAATACACTGTCGAGTGTACATTCTTCTCACTAAAATTCAATATTCAGAAAAGCGTTTTGCGCGTTTTGCACGTTCAGCTTAAGCAGCTATAGCCGATCTCCGGGAACTTTTCTAAACTTGATCATCAAAAATAAAAAAAAACAAAAGATTTCGTTTTGAAGAAATAAAAAAAACATTTTATTAAATAAGCGGCTAAAGTGCTAGTTAAGCTAGGTTTTCTTTGTAAAACATTGCTGTGTACAGAAAATGTTTAAAAAAATACAAATAAATCTCTGGAATAATGGCTACACTAAAGCTATTTCATATGCATATGCAGAAATGTAGCAACAAATATGGCTAACTACGTAGATTCACAATATTTTAATATTATATATCTTTATTATATCTTTATTATATTATATTATTATAATATATTTATTATATCTCTAACCTTTTATACGTATCAAATGCACACGGTCTCCAGATATTATTTCGAAAACTTTAACCGGAACTGTCCAAATCATAGATTTTTTTTTATCAAAAAACAACAAAATTGTTCAATTCGCCTATTTAACACATTTTAATCGATCTCTTCAATTGCCTTTGTACAAATTGCAAATTGAATCTTTGATGTTTTGCATGATCAGCTAAAATACATGTATTTTATTATATTTACATAATATTTACATTATATTTACATTATATTTTGTTAGATACATTTTTCTCTAAGGTTCCGCATCCAATTACAGTTTATTGTCAGCCACGTCTATCGATTTTTAATAATGGGTTATACGGGTTATACAAAGTTTTTTTGATAAAATAGCTGATGAAATATTAGGTAAATTCAAAAAATCTACTACTAAAAATAACCAAAAATAATATATTTTTTTACAGTAGGTATTTATAAATGCAATTAATAATCAATGGTCATCTTTTGTAACCTTAACAAAACTTAAATTATATTTACATTTAAAGGTAAACATAAGGAAATATGATAAATGTCACCGATAGACTAATTTACACTTTTAATAATTATCAATTCTAGGGTACAATGATTGCAATGATCATGATCATCGTCACTAGACATATGTATTTTTTTATAATTACGATCATTGAAAGAAACCTACAATATAATAATTAATAATTATCAAGCAATCAGTGAGATTGCCTGTATGGTAAAATATTTTTTTTTACTGATTATCGATAATAAATCGCAAATCATTGCCTAATAATATTATTAATTCATATAATTTTTTTCAATTAATTTTCAAGGTTAGTCTTGGAGTCACAACAATTGTATTAAATGTATAAGTTTTTACTTGTGTTGCACATTTTGTGCGCGTGATCGTGCTTATTTCGTAAGAAGAAGAAACATTAAAACATAATTAAATATACTATAAAATTGTTCGTGAGCAATATCATTTGCTTGATATTAGATTACAAATTATATAAAAGTAATAAACTTTTATATACTATACATTTTTGATATATTCATGTTAAACAACGAAATACAAACTGTCTAGAACAGATTGCAAAATTTAACATATCTGTCTAATCTCACTCAATTTATTTTAATTTCGTTTTTATTTTATTTTTACAGGTACCGGAAGTTCGCCTGCCCAAAATTCGACACGCAGCATAAGTCCGAGTTCAATTTCCACGGGTCAATTTAATCCGCTGAACAGCTCTGGGAGTCTAGGGAGCACAACGCCCACGATATCCGCGCAACAGCAGGTATATACTAAAGATATATATATATATATATTATGTATGTGTATTGTATATGTATAATTTGATTCATTGTCCCGCCATAACGATCGCGCGCATCTATCTCGACCTCAAGTCAAGGTTTGCCAGTTCTGTTTGCCTGTTTTAATTAATTGAGCACCGTTCGCTTTTCATGTGCTTGTCTGTATATGTGTATGTGTGTGTGTATGAGCTTGTATGCATTTTAGCACTATATTCTTATTCTTATAGTTATTTTTTTGATTTTAATTTGCAGTCACTGTTATCGACGTTCAAATCGTCGATTTCGAACGGAAGTGCTGGCCTCACCGGGAGCGACTCCATTATGCCTGGTGGTGTAGCAACGCCGGGAACTCCGATCTCAAAGGCTAAGGTATAGATAGATACTTATATGTATTGTATATATATATATATTGAATATATGTATTTTTATTGAGTTATTGCACTCTCGGGGGCGGTAGTTGTGATTAATTGCTGTTTCGCGTGTGTAATTTATAAATTCACTTTCCCAAAATGGACTATCGATAAATTCATATAAAAATAAAATCAGTTTTTAATAATAATTTTTGTTTGTATATGTTATCTTTGCAGGATGCCGTACCACGCACAAAGATCGTGGTGGCACTGTATCCATTTAAGGCCATCGAGGGAGGAGATTTATCTCTGGAAAAGGTGAGATTTTCAAAGAATTAAGAAAATAGTAATAATAATAATAATAATAATGAATGTATTATCAGAATGCCGAGTACGAGGTGATAGATGACTCGCAAGAGCATTGGTGGAAGGTCAAAGATCAGCACGGTACGATAGGTTACATTCCGAGCAACTATGTCAAGGCCAAGGAATTGCTGGGACTGGACAAATACGAGTAAGTCAATTAGAAAGTTTGAGCTATTGAATACGGAAATAATTTATTTTTTCCACAGATGGTACGTTGGGGACATGTCGCGCCAACGTGCCGAGTCTCTGCTTAAGCAGGGTGACAAGGAAGGCTGTTTTGTAGTGCGGAAATCTTCCACTAAAGGACTGTACACCCTTTCGCTTCATACCAAAGTGTACGTATATACAGCACACAACAAGATTAATAAATTTATTTCTGTATTTTTTTCTTACAGACCCCAATCCCATGTAAAACATTACCACATAAAACAGAATTCTCGATCCGAATACTATTTATCCGAAAAGCATTGCTGTGAATCTATACCCGATCTGATCAACTATCATCGCCATAATTCGGGAGGCCTAGCGTGTCGCCTAAAATCATCGCCATGCGATCGACCGGTGCCACCGACGGCCGGTTTGTCTCACGACAAGTGGGAAATACATCCGTCAGAACTTGTGCTGATGGAGGAGTTGGGTTCAGGACAGTTTGGAGTAGTGCGTCGTGGAAAGTGGCGTGGCTCCATTGATACCGCCGTGAAGATGATGAAGGGAGGCACAATGTCTGAGGATGATTTTATCGAGGAAGCCAAAGTGATGACGTAAGTTTAAAATTTAGCTAACTTACAGAAAACTATTTAAATTTTACTCTAATCTAGTAAGCTGCAACATCAGAATCTAGTGCAATTGTATGGCGTCTGTTCAAAGCATCGTCCCATCTACATTGTTACTGAGTACATGAAGCATGGATCACTGTTGAATCATTTGCGACGATTTGAGACTTCGCTCATTGGCAATATGGGACTGCTGTTGGACATGTGCATACAGGTTTGTTGGTCGCATTTTATGAAATTGGCTAAATGTTTATAAATACTGTTTTCTATCCAGGTGTGTAAGGGTATGTCTTATTTAGAGCGCCACAACTACATTCACCGTGATCTGGCTGCTCGGAACTGTCTTGTTGGCTCCGAAAACGTGGTTAAGGTTGCTGATTTCGGACTAGCTCGATACGTGCTCGATGACCAGTACACAAGCTCAGGAGGTACCAAGTTTCCAATTAAATGGGCTCCACCAGAGGTGCTTAACTATACGAGGTTCTCGTCAAAAAGCGATGTCTGGGCTTATGGTAAGATCATGGATTTATTTAAAAATATTACTAGGAGTCCTAGCTTATAATAATTTCTCATCCAGGTGTTTTAATGTGGGAAGTGTTCACATGCGGCAAGATGCCGTACGGTCGTCTCAAGAACACCGAGGTGGTGGAACGTGTGCAGCGCGGAATTATCCTAGAAAGACCGAAAGCTTGTGCCAAGGAGATTTACGATGTAAGTCGAAAACCATATTCAAAAACTAAATATCATATTAAAATGTATTGTTTCTGTAGGTCATGAAAAAATGTTGGGCTCATCACCCAGAGGAAAGACCCGGTTTCAGAGCGCTGAAGGATCAATTAGCGTTGGTCAGCCAAGGCCTCACCGACTAAATATAAATAACAACAATTGTGTTATAGAATATCAAAAAACTAGCATTAGTCACAGATTAGATGATTTGTGCTTTTTGATTCGTATATTTTCGTAAGGCTTTTACTGTGACACACTTGACAGGCATCGTGTTTATTTCCTTCATCAATAACAAATAGTAGTAATCAAGCGTCAACACGCATATTGTATTATTTTGCTTGCATTTTTTTCTCTCTCACTCTCCCCCCCCCACACACACACACACTAATTATTTATCCATATAATTGAGCATTTTTAATAGAGTATGCAAATTATATAAATATTAAAATGTGTACCGATTAGGACAACGCAATATTTTTAGTTCATCGTTTTGATCCATTAAATGTATGCCGATTTTAGATTTTAAAAATATTGTGATTTATTTTTTTAATAGTGTTATTTGTAATAGAATTAAGTAATTCCCCACACACGCCCACACCGCAACAAAAATCTCAATTTAGAGTTTTATTTATGTACGAATAAATAAATATAATATATAATACAGTGATACAATATTATAATAGTCCTTTGTATGTGAAATGACCTTACACAATTACAATTGAATATTTGTATTTATAACGGGTTGTTTTTTTCTGTAATATACCCAAACTCTACTACACGTAAACATGATATGCAATTCTCTCTACGTCTACACTACTATCGCATCCATACAAATATAAAGAATATATACGCAATAACACATACAAAAAACACACACACACTAAAAATAAACATTGCGTCTACAACAATTCCATGCAAAACAAAGAACTATGTTTCTACGATTAAATATTACTATACACAATTTATATGACTTTTTATGATTTTGTTCGCTTGCAATGTCTAGATAAAGTTTATAGATATACTTAAACAAATTTCTGTATTATATGTATACACACAAAAGCACATTCATATAAAGGATATATTTTGCATGATTTTTCATTTGGAAAAAAAAACTATTAATAAATGTAACTTCTTATCAAAATAGGGCCGCTAGTGCGTGTGATATTCAAATGGCACACACAGACACATATTGAACTAAATGGTTACTAAAAAATGATCAAAAATTAAATATTTATATGTATTAGACAAACACACATATGCCGTAAACTTTCACAAGATATATACAAATGTGCATTTCGGGGTCATTGAATTGATTTTATAAGCCAATTTGTATATTTGCACAGAACACCAGCTAATATTTACACACAATTTAGCAATAAAGTAATAAAATACAAATCTCATGAATTACAAAAAAAGACTAACTGCCATGCTATATATATATATATATATATACACATACATTAAACATATTTATAATAATATACAATATTATATATACATTTACACAAAAATGACCCAAAACAAAAATTAGTAAAAAAAATAAATAAATAAATAATAAAATATTAATTATACAAACAAAAACTACAGTAAATATAAAAAGGTTTGTACCAGTAAAATCGAAAATTTTACACCCCAACACACACGTACTATATATTATTATAAATATACACGACTTTCCGCTTATATATTTATATATAAAATATGATAACATCAACAAACCGAATGCGTAAAATTCAATATAATAATAAATATAATTATAATATATTATTATGTACCAATGTTATATAATATAAACACACTAAACGTCGTAACTGTAATAATATTATTATAATTGTACATAACAACAAAGATTTTGATTACCGTCTTATACATTTATATATATATTATACATAATTAATTAGAAATAAGTGAAAATATACAATATAACGTAATTCATACAAGTCAAGATGGTATATGTAATTGAATGTATGTGTGTGTATATGTGGTGAACTGAAAATTTATACATATAAAAAATGTACTCTTGTCTATACGTCGCTATAACGCTAGTATGCATACACATACACACACAAAACACCTAATGCAGACAACATGTTGTATTAAATGAAATAAAATGTATTGAAACACACTTGAAATGTTTTCTTTAAAATGTAGAATCTAAATATTGCTTTATTAAAAAAAAACTATGTCCATAAAATTCAGGTAAGTATCTCACAACCAGTCTATCAGTATTTTTTGACGAGTTGTTTCTAGTAACATTTTGTAATAACGGGTCATCATATATGTTTCTGTGAGTATACCCTATTCCTCAAAAAAATATTTGAATTATACAAATAATAGAAATTCCCCGAAAAATAATTCCATAATATTTTTAGTTATTATTTTATTAAATAGCGTCGTTTTAGTAGGAGCCATTCGTAAAAATGTATGCCTTCCTCCCTGAATATTCCCATCAGGCTTTTGGAATATGGCTCGTGGGATTAGGATGAAACTTCGTTTTTTCTTAATTTATTGTTTTTTTTTATTATAATACATACATTTTGTGCGTTCTTATAAAAGATATTATACCGTATACTTAAAACACGAAAAGGTGTGCTCCCCAAATGTGACAACGAAGATATTTGAGGAATGAAGAGTTTTTTTTACATCGTATAATTAACACTAAAACTTCATATATATATGCACTTAAGATATATGTTGATATCGTTGATCTCGAACCAGGAACAGGATTAGAGATCATCTATATATATAGTGCTATAACAAACTAGCTAGATGTCTTCTGCAATAGATAACGATATTATCGGTATATTTTAAGAGATTATTGACTTTGCCTTGCACTATTTCACAGTATAATATTCTTTTTTATTTAAGGCTAATATTAGAATAAAATACAAGGATCGTTTATTAATACAACCAGATCATACAAACTATTTTGCTAGTAAAGTTTAGGAGTAGCACGTAGCAGCCGTCCACGTGTCGTTTTGTGCAGTTATGAGCTTTTTGAACCCGAACTGAATTGGTGATTTTTTTGGCGATTATTTGCTTTTAAATCCAGTCTTATGTGTATGTTAACAATCTTTCAAATATATTGGTTTTTAAAACGTTGCTAGATCAGGGACCTTGGTTGGTTTATACGCGTCGTTCAAGAAAAGAGGCAATTTGTGGAATCAAAAAATTTGGACACTCTACTGTTAAAACAATATTTAATACATAATTACAACTTGTTTGACAGATCAGTCGCAAGTAACAATGTGTAGTTGCATCCTGTTTTTTGCATTGAGAGAGTTACAAGTACGTTGTACAACACCAAAACCGTGTTTTCCCAGGGTTTTTGAAACGATCAAAAACCTCATTTTGTCACGTTGTTCACGGCATTTAACGATGCAACATCGTGTTCGTTGCAATATTTTTGTGTTCCCTTTTTTCCCTTTTACCCATCAATTCTCCTTCTTCTATTAAAAAAAACACAATTATAAAATACCATGTATATTTAATTATATTATATATTTTATAATTAAATTCCAGTATGCTATTGTTGATGAACGCCACCGAAATAACGGGATTAAAAAGTCTGGTGCCACTCTAATAATGTAACCTGAAAAATAATAAAACAATAATATTATGCTCCAGAAATCATTTAAAAAATTCACTTACTTCTTACTTGTACTCTGTTTCCTGTGGAGTGCCCAAATTAATTGTTTTGTACACATCCGATAAAAATCGATTTTATCAACCGATTGTTACAACTTCTTCCAACTTGTTACACATATACCTAAACGTTATAATATAAATATAAAATTACAATCTCTTGTTTGTTAAAAAACTTTGTTAAAAAACTACAAAATCTTAAGGTTAAAATACATTTGAAATTCGTTTTGGCAGAGAATTATCACAACTATGTTTTATTAAAACCATTATTAACTTGGTATAAATTTAGTTGTGTTGTAATTAACATTAACCATTTACAACCGTTGATTTAATGAAACTGCTGTGAAACTTAGAAAGTTTTATTTTTTTTAAATTTTTTTTTTATTTTATATTTTATTCATAACTCAAGATTTTTACAATTTCGTTTTAATCTAACGCGTTTATAATCCGGGTTATTGCTAAGTTGTAACGTTACATAACAGAGAGGTAATAGCCTTATTGTATCATAACCGTTTGAAAAAAAAAAAAAAAACAAACATGGAAATATAACCTATGTTATAGATAGGTTTTTTAAATGTAACATTATATAACTGGGCCGGTCTAACATTGTGTTAACATAACCGTTTAGTAATATGTTATTTGTAATGATGTGTTTTTTGGTTACATTTGGACCCAGGCTGTTAAAAGTCTTTTGGGAATATACTTTAATGGTCGTATTCCTAAAGTATACCAAACAATCAATTTGGCAAGATTCGTTATAAATACAATAAAAACGGTTTGATGTAAAGATTATTTATTAATTGAGTTAAGTACATCTAACTTTTTAATTATGAATCAATTAATTTTTAGATTAACCTTTGACTCGACATTTTTATATATCATATACTCAAACTTATAAAATATAATCTATCATTACCTAATTAATCTAATATTACCGCTGGATATGGCGGTTTTCAATAGACACCATATATTTTTATTGTTGCTACCGCAAAACAAACCCACGAGTTATATTACTAAGTAGATTATAAAACATCCGCCGCCTCGACACTGTCGGTGTAGTGTATTAATCTTCTTAACTCAATTGTATTTTAAAACAAATTTATATTCAATAGACATACAAACCGAACAATAAATATGATAACTCTTAACTCATATTAAATGAGTACCTATGGAAAATGTAGGTATTAGAAAATGTATATATATATATATATGAATTATTATATATATTTTTTACTAAATAAATACTGAATAAAATGGACTGCCAACGAACTACCCACTCAATCAAAAACCGTATTAAACAAGGCAACAATAAAACGAATCGAGTTTTAGTCGTATTTTGATGATTCACTGTTTTACAGTGCGCCGAGCACTCGGATACACACACATACATTAATATACAACAAACCATAAGTTATAATTTAATTTAATTCGGATTCAACTTGCGTTGCCATATAAGTGCATCGTTTTTGCGGGACGCTGATGCATGGTGGAGCGGTAAAGCCGTATTTCTAAATAATAATTGATAAAATATAAATATAAATTATATTAAAATTGTTTTTTTTTTTGGAGAGAGATCACGCACAAAATCCCTAAGATTATTTTAATCCCCAAATAAAAAAATTCTAAAACAAAATACACAAACTCAAAATCCTCATCTCGCTTTTTTGAGTGGATCACATCTTATATAATCATTTTGGGAATTCTCACTTACAAATTTTGTATTTGCGGATATTGTTTTTTTTTTAGATTTTGATTAAGGGTTATTTTTTGGGAATTTCATAACCAACCCATTTTTTTAGATTGGATTTTTTAAACGAATTGCTTTGCTGCCAGCGTTAAGATAGGTGTCAGGAATTTTGCATATCGGTATTTTTGCTCTCGGAACTTAACGATCAGCATTTTTTTTGTTTTTTTTTTAAACATAGTGAAAAAATGTCTATATAAAAGCCAATCAAGGTGTATATATATATGTATAATTAAGTAAATTTGGTGGTAGAGCAAATATTAAAATGATATTAAAAACATATAATATGTGTGACAAACATAATTTTTGATATATATATATATATATATATATATTTTGAACAGATTTAATTATTTTTCTTCTGTGACGAAACAAGTAACCCCATACACTTGTTTTCAAAATAATTATATCATTGCATGGAACAAATTATATTTTGTTATAGTAATAAAAACTAAGTTCGCTTTGATAATACTAGAATTGATTTTGCTTCTGCAAATATTGAAACTTTCTGTACGATATCCACACAATCGACAGAAATTATTTTTATAAATAACCCGTTTTTACCAGTATACAGTATTTATTAGTTAAATTAAATTTAAGAAAAAAATGCATGAAATCATCACCGCTGTCACCAATGTAATTATTAGAGGCAACAATAGAAATAATAAATGATATATTCACTCTACCCTAATTGCCGATTACCAAATGCTTTTTAATATACAACGCCGCACATTTCAAAAAGATACGAATCTCGATCGAAACAAAAGAAAACTACAACAGTTTTTGCGCAAAAGACAAAAACGCTTTTTGCGGTAATAATACAAAATGCAAATTATATAGACCGCTCAAAAAACCGCATGCTATCGCCTTGTAGGCAGTGCTGAACATATTTGCGTGTACACAGCCTTCGCTTGTTTGCTGTGCGCCCAATTTGTGTAGCACAACTGTTCCATCAGGACAAGTTTGAATCTTACACGCAAGCTCGACGTAAGTTTAATAAAATAAATTAAAATATATTGTTTGTATATATTCGAGAGTGCACTCTGCGCATTGATTTTCAATGCAATATTTGTATGTAATTTTATATAATACTTATTTATATGTTGATACTATTTTCTGTGCTGTAAACTTATGTTTTATGCTTTGCTGTCTTCTTCGTTGTCACAGTGCTACTGTTTGTTGTCTCTGCGATCGGCGTTCAGCCTCAAATGTAGGTCAGTGGGCTGTTTGTCTGTCTGTTTTTCTGGTTTTCGTATTTATATTTATGTACATATATAATATATATGTTATATTTATGTATTAAATTGCAAGACAATTTATTTACTTGTTACAATTCTTATTTTTTATTGAAATTGTAATGGAAAACTTGATAAAAGATTAAATTGCAAACCAATATTTTCTGCACCTCGAAATTGAAAGTATTCATTATCGTATTTCTCAATTATATCAAATAGGTGTTTTGTTACAAAGGCATGCTCTTAAGTAGCTGTGGCGTAATGGACTAGATCGTTTATTTGTACTCAATGGGTGATAGGTTTAAACGCAGGTGTGCTATAAAATTATTTAAAATATTGTACTTGTGTTTTTTTGTCTACGTTCACCGTCCGCTGGGCCATTATAAGGTGGGATGTAATTGTTGTCTAGTTTAATAGTAATTCAGACCAAAATTCATCGGTAAAACCACGACGAATATCATGATACATCTGGTATAAAAACTTACTTGTGTACTTTTATTTTTTACTAAAACCGAAAACCGTTTTTGCATTAAAATGGGCTTGCAGATAACATAAGGAATTTATATAACTACCTTTTTGTTAACAAATTCACATAATGATGAAAATTTCCAATCGGACTTTCCTTTTGTTGGTGAAATTATATATTAATTAGACGATGGTCTCAATATTCCCCATTCCGTCAAGCGTTTCAATGAATAATTTTTCGAATGAGGCAGCGATTACATTATTCTTAAGAGTTGTTAAACTTTAATATTTTAGGATTCCCGACATGTGTATTATGGTAGACCTGATTCCGTTTAGATCAAAGGGTTTTGAATACGTAAAACCGTAAAACAGACGGATGGGGAACCGTTTTTTTGCCGAAATTGAAATCACTATTGAGTTCTACTTATTAAATCAGAACGTTATCACGCTCTAATTTTGAGGTAAATATTTCATGTACAATTATATTATGACATTCGATGTTTTTCAATTCAGAACCATAACATAATCCACAATTGTATTGCGGAATGTAATCCTACCGTCCATTTACTCTGTTTGTGATAGCGATAAATAGCTGGGTTACGACGATGATGATAGAGATGATAGAGCAATTTTTTTTGTATTTTATTGTAGTAGTTTTATTTGTAATTATTTGTTATTAGGTGTAGCAAGTGGCGATCAGAAAACGCAACTACTGTAATGGAAAAATGATGCTTTTTAATAATTGTTTCTGGGTTAACGGTAAAGTGTGTTTTATTCGTTTTGCTAAACATGTGTAATATAGTATTGGATCACACATTTTAAAATGTCAAACTAATTCGGGTTAGGCATTCAGGTTAGTATTCTCTGTGTACGCCATTTTTGAATTATTTTAAGATTTATGTTGAATACCTCATGTTTGATTAGGGTGATATGTGGCACATATTTTAATTGTTTTAAACTGTAAACAAGTTATACTAATGCAACATTTTTCATTTGATGTAACTATGTTTTGGAGAGATCAAGGTAAAAATACTCATCAAATACGAAATCTACTCTACACTTCACAACACTAAATTATGTTGTTTTTATAATTAAATTAATATATATACACTTCCCTCACTCCCATCTCAAAGATTGAAATAAAGGATGATCCAAGGCATTCTGTTCTGCTGTTGTGTAGAGAATAGATTTGACAGATATAGTGCTCTAGTGTCTCCTTCCTCTACAAAATATGATTTTTGGAGATGGTTTCTAAAACAATGTCCTGTTAGAATGTTTGTTTTTATTTTCACATTGCATCGAATACAAATTATTAGAAATAAGAAAACATTTTTTTTGTTATTTGAAAATCACTTTTTATGGTAAATGTTTTTGATTACATAAGATCGATTTATTTTACGGTAATAATCCCAGACGGAAGGTAAATTTCCATAAAGATGCACACTTGTATAGTGTCTACACCCACTCGACGGATAGAAAATGGAAACAAAGATACTTAAAGCTACCAGAGCTCTTTGGCAATGTAGAAGAGCCATCGGGTCTAAATGGGGGCTATCACCAAAAGTTATCCTGTTGATATACACAGCTGTGATTAGACCAATGTTAACCTTTGGAGCTATTATATGGTGGCCAAGGGTTAAAATCAAAACAATTGCTGACAAGCTTTTGTCTATCCAAAAAATCGCATGTTTATGCGCAACTAGAGCTATTTGTACAGCACCGACTGCAGCTCTTCAAGCTTTTCTTAATCTAACGCCACTTCCACTCTTCATAGAAGGAGTCGCAACTTTAACCGCATTACGTCTGCGGGACAATCAAGAATGGGAGTTAAGCGGCTC
>JAAAKO020034265.1:0-12940 GCA_010015015.2 Bolitophila cinerea | reverse complement strand
TTTAAAGCGTAATTTGGAAAGAATACTGAATAACGACAAAACCATAGACAGAGCTATAGACTGCCTTTACAATTTAATCCAAAAATGATGGATGAACTGCATTTTTAAATTAAAATAGTGAAAATAAATAACAATTGTTGAATCCTTTTAGGTATTTATCCAATTTGGATATGATAAAAAATGTTCTTTTTTAATATCGGTCGAATCCATGAAAACCGATTTTTATTTATATTTCCTTTAAAATCCTATGCTGTAATTGACCTATTCGAAATACAGAGATTCGAGATTTGACCGTGTTCTACAAGCTAATGAGTTGACATTTATACATTATTAAAATTTTTTGCGGCAAAGAAGGTTCTGGATGGACAGGCCTTTGGAATGTCACCTAACATTAAATAGTCCAAATATTGATTCCAAACGCTCGTTCACGGAATTGTTGACCTTACTAAATATATAAATAGTACACCAACCCAATAGCCAACATTTTTTTTTTTTTTAGGTTTATGTATAATGGGCACAAAATATATTAACTATATTTCGGATCCTGATCATATTTTAGCTTTGCTCAAAAACGAATTATCAAAGTCGCAATTCAACAGCCTTTTTTTTAAATCTACACTAAAACAATTTATTTAGGCTGAAGATTATTTTATTCTTAAAAACAGTCCCACACTGTTTATTAAAAATCGTCCCTATTTACTACATTATGCACCAAAAATTTAAATTCATTGGGTGTCGTTCTTAGGAATACATAGTCTCTACCCAGACTACCTGGCCATGGCTCCGTGAAAATAAAGTGATGCACATTTTTTTAAACCATTCATGAGCTATTTTTGCCCTATGCGCTGGCGCCAAGTCTTGTTGAAAGGTCCATTTATTTGTGGGCTTACTTGCAAGAAATATATTGTTTACCCTTTAGTCACTGGAATAACTTAAAAAAACATATTTTTAGTTTTTCCGAAATTATTCATAATCGATTAAAATGCATTTTTTTAAATCAAAATGAACAATTGAACCTTGTCAAGGGATGATATTTAAGCCAACCAAGAACGAAGATTACCGATAGTTTATTTATTAGAATTAAAAAGTCGGAAACTTTGTCTTTATAGTAAAAAAATATTATTTTAAGATATTATTTTAAATTCTTATTGTAGTTTAAATTTTTCGTAAATATCTGAATAAAACAATTTTCTATATTTTATTTTTTATATTAAAAAAATAAATTAGTATTGGCGAGTCCATTATTTCATCTATTACAAATTTAAACATAACATATAATAGAAATATTGTCATCATGAGGAAAAGTATTCTTTTGTAATTTTAGGACTTCTTTTATTTAGGAAAAATACATATTTTTTATTTAAATATTTTTTTATTATTTTATATTTAAAACCTCATATATGATTTGATTATTACAGTTTTATTATATATCGATTTTAGCAATTATAATAAATAAATCGTGCCTATTTTAATTTCTGTCACCATTGTAAAAGAATTATTTTACCAAAAAAAATTGCCACGAAAGCTAAAAATAAATGCGTGAATTTTCGTAGTGCACAAAAGTGTACAGTGTAATTGCTGCTTATTTTTATCTTAATTTCATTAGTTCGGATTTTTATTATATATTTTGTATGTTCTACTAACATGTTTCGCCAAAATTCAACGGCAACCAAAAAGAAAACCTAAAAACTGGATTTTAAGCACCTAAAATAAGCCATAAAAACATCGTTTTAAGCCCTTAAAATAAGCTCAAAAAATACATCATAAAGACATACTATACCCAGAAAAACTTAAATCCTAAAAATCATATTAAATTTATATTAAAATATGTACTTGATAGAATATTTTCAAATTTATACATTATAACAAACAAAAAAATAATACAAAAAAGTACATTTATTAATTTTTTTAATATTTCATATTTGAACAGAATACGTTTTTTAATTAAAGAGTTTGTATATATGTTATCAATCACAACCTTTAGGTTAAGATCATATGAAATGGAACCAGCTTTTAAAAGAGAAAATCGTGTTTTAAAAAGTTAAATATGTAAAAAAAGTCTAAAATGTTTTGAGCGTGAATTCGTCTGATTGTGTATTTTACTGCAATTCGCTAAAGAGCTAAAATCCCCTTCCATTAAAGCTATTTTTGTAAAGTTAAGTTATCGGGAAGTTGATATTAACCGGTAATTGTTAACTTCCATATATCCAAAGTTGACTACTCAACTTCGACAGAAGAAACCCGATTCGGGGAGTTGAAAAAATATATAAGTGAACAGTCCCAAATAAATTGAATAAATTGAAAAAAATATAAAACAGTATTGGGTTTTGAAATAAAATTTAAGAACTTATTTCTTCATTTCATTATCGACCCATATTCAGTATTTCTTTTCAAAAAATATCAACAAAATCCGTCCATAATTCCAATTCAAACTCCAGTTTCCAGCCTTGACGATGGTTCCGAGCCGGCTGGGCGACCACACTAAACCACACAGCTTCAATTCGTAAACCAATTCTATTTGTCAAAATATATCTACATTAAATTATAGTAAACACGGCAAACGTATTCGCAGAACCAGCTTTCATCGGATTTATCAGAAATCATTTCTACGATTTATTTTATACGTTATACATTAGTTGTCTTGAGATGCATTCCCCATTCCGTCACAAGTAGATCTGTGTGTGTGTGTGTGATTTTTTTTCCAATGAGCTATGTGCTCTCTCGTTGATCGATCACAAAATCCCCATTTGCATATAGAATGTAGTGCGCCCAAGAGTTGGAGATATTTTAAACTAAATCTGCGTTCGCGTGCAGTTGGTTAATCAGACCTACTATTTACATATATATATATATATATATGTTGTATATTCGAGTGCCATTACATATATATGTATGCTGTACATACATTTTATGTACTATATTATAAAAAAGAGTACAGTCGACTCTCTGTGCATATAATTTATATCTTCCTACATAGTATATAATATGTATACTACTCCTAAATAGATATGTTTAGCCATGCCATGAAATCCACGTACGTGCGCCCGTCCACATAAATCCTCATGTGTAGCAGCCATAAAGTGCATCGTATGCACACACACACACAGACACAAAAGAATGAAATTCATGAAAGATTTGTAGAGTCGTACATTTAATATGTTGCATGCATATAAAGTTTCCGTCTGCGCTATATAGTCTCCGCTGTGCGCTTGTGCATTAATTGTATACTATATATTTTGTATATATATATATATATATAAGATATGTGTAAGATATAGACTCGCTTAGTACACGCGCCAAGATGCGGATTTGACAGCGCAACATGGAGGCAGATCGGAATGCAATGCAGTCGGAAAACAGATTTCGCTGGTGGTTCAGATAGATAGACAGAGTAACTAAACATATATAATATGAGTATAATATATATACTATAATATATAAATAATACTCGGTTTTGCGGGTCGTAGCCTCACGATTTGTTGCCTGCACTGGCGCACTACGCCATCACTACGCGCGTCACAGCGAGTAAATGGTGTGGTAATGCGTGCGTGTGGAGTGCCCATAATTAATCGGTTTACCTGCCATCGATTACTACCGTAAGAATGTACCACACACACACACACACACACACACACACACACCTCTTGAATGTCAGGTTCAAAATTAATTGCCCTTATCTATTTCATTTCGTTTATAGAAAGGAAAAAAATGAAAATACTTTCATTGTTGATATTAAATCATTTCAAAATATGAAATAAAAACAATTTTTCGTTTTTCTTATAATAACATTGAATTCCGCATCCGACATTCGAGACTCCTAATTATTGATTTTAGATCTCTGCGAAAGTTCATTTCCAATTTTAATTCTATAGAAGAAAAAACAAAGAAAAAACACTCAGAGCTTCGTCTCGTTTAATGATTGATACACAAGTGCACCGAAAAAAACTCTTCCAAGAATTTTCGCAAATGAGGCAATTGTTTGGCGGCAGCGCTCGCGCTCGATGCACAGCGTGCACTTTCACTTGTACACCTGCGCACTACGAACACACACACACAGACACACACACCTTCGCGCCATAATTAGGGCAGATCCTATATTGTGATGTATCGTCCGATCGTGCGCTTTTCTGTTATTGTTGTTGTTGTGTTGTTGGCTCCAAAACATATATAGACATATATAGACACGCATTTTGGAGCTGCGCACAGCGCCGACGCGACACGGCAACGCATAACGTAGCAGCAACCCGTGGTAAGCATACTTTATAATAAGTATAAATATAAACGCGTGTACCTCGAGTATTCCAATTAACACCGTGCGCTAGCAATGCGCAAATGTTACAACATCCGCCGTCAATTTTCTTCATTATATATATGTATATATATATACATATATGTACTATAGACGCGCGTCGGTATGCCCGCTGCTGTGTCAATCTTCAATTACACTAACAAGCATATCTTAAGTTGATCTGCAAATGAGTTTTTGTTTTCGTAGATAAATTGCGGTCGTAATCACATGCCACGCGCGCGTATGTTTAACCTATAACTAACTATAAACTATATATATATATATATATAATATTGTTGTATTACAAGCAGTGAAACATCGGCTCGCTGCGAGTAGCGGGTGAGTGTACATTTTATATAATCGTATAATGTATGGCTATAATACAATTTTTGATGTACACCTATATTATATTTAATGACTATAATACAATTTTGATGTTCACCTATATTATTTCTTATATTCATAGTAATTAACCTTTTTTCTTCTTTCTATTTTGATATAAAAATTATATGATCAATTACAATAAACACTTTCGCAAGATTTTAATCTTCTTTTTTTTAATTGGCAAATGTATAGTTGCGGCGGTATTATTTTAAATTTGAGTTTATCTTAAAATAAACTGATAAAAAATATATTGTAAAATAGTGTCCAGATTCTCAATTTTGAAATTCTGATTTTTCAGATTACTGGATTCGATTAGTTAAAAAAAATATATGAGCCAAGCTTGACTGTGAAATATTTTTTTAATTTAATTTTACTATTTATTTTTATTAAAATTTCGAAAGTTGAATTAATAAACATAATGTCCTACGATTGTCCAAATTTAAAGAATTTAAATCCCGATTAACCCACTTACGAAGAAAGTTTACTCCTAAAAAAAAACATGGTTTATAGATAAATCCTCCGTAAGAAGGGAAAAAGTATAAAGTTAAAAATCACATTTGAGGATTGCGTTAATTTGGAAGTGAGCAAACTATTAGGGAAAATACACGTTTTTAAAGCCAACTGCAACTTTTTCTGCTATTTTTTAAAGGACGATTTTAAATTTTAATCTCGCATCCCCTTTAAAAGACTATATCACTCAGCAATTTTTATTCATTATTTTTATTATTAATCCAAAAAATGTAAAAACTATCTACAACTGATATTCCATTAAATTTATAAGTGGAAAAGAGATAATGGTACAAATAATAGACAGCCGATCTATCTTAATTGATCATGATTTGAAACTTTGGATGCAATTATCTCAAAACCATGAAATTTAACTGTAGCTTCTTATACAGGTTGAATCATACATCGATAGACAATCATAGGATACGTATTCCTTGATCATTTCTAAGTCAAAATAATAATTTTCGAAAACGCTTCCCTACAAAAATGGGAGCCAATTGTTTCTCTGTTTTCGACCGGGATTCATTTGAATAAATGTGATTTTTTTGCACCCTTTTTCGAATTTATTCTCGAAGACTACGAAGAGCCAAAACGAAAATTCCGACGCGTGCTTAAAAAGAATAATTAAATTAAATGAGTTTCGTTTGAAGATTGATAAAGGCAAATGGGTACCATTCTTCAGGGAAGCGATTATGGTCAACATTTTATTTATTTATTTTTTCTTAGAATTGACCAAGTAATACGTCAAGTGAGTCTATCTATACATCGTCGGTCTCAAATCAGAAGTCCACAAACACCAAAAAACTGTAAAGTCGTTTTATTGTTGGATTATGGAATATTTTAGTTTTCATCATGTTTAAATATTTTATATAATCCATAATATCAATTTCTTGTTAGCCAGTGTTAGTAAAATCAGAGATAATATTGTTTAATATAAAATATTTCTGTTTTCATCATTTTTGATAAAATAGCCAAAATTTCCAAATTTAAAGAACAGGCAAAATTTTTAAATAACATCAGTGAATAAAAATCAAAAATGTTAAATAATAAAAAAAAATGAAAATATAGATTTAATAAATACATTTTTAATAAATATATTTAATTAATATACCTGCTATATAATTTGGTATATTTATATACGAGGGTGGTCCGATAAATACTTAGTCTACATAAGAAAAACGTTTTTTTTTTGAAAAGTGGTGATTTTAGTATAATTTTTACCCGGCGATTGACTTTTTCAACTTTGGAAACAAAATAAAGTCGTTTAAGGCCAAATTTAGAGAATATGGTGTAGCCCAATTCTACCAATTTGGCCGTGGAGACGAGGTACAAAAAGCGGCATTTGTTTCGCTTAGCGATTATAATTCAATTGTGCTTTAAATAAAATACTTACAAATGTTTTTTTTGGATTTTATGAATATTTCTCTACAAATAACTGAAATAATACATATAAATATTTGTACTGTTATTTTTCTAAAAAGAATTAAAAATCCTAACTATAAAAATAATAATTATCCTTTTTAAATAGCATTAAATTACAATATATTTTATAGCAAAATATTTGTATTTTGAATAGTAAAAGTAACCATTTTTCGATTTTATTTATTTTATATATTAATGTATATGGTAAAAATATACGAGTTATGGAAATATTTATTAAAGCGGTACGGCAAAACAGGGCAGCCAATTTTTATACCAGTTTTCTTAATAAGTTACATAAACATATTTTTGCAATAATAAAAGTGTATTAACACATTAGTAAAAATTAAAATTTTAAAATTTTATTTTTTTGTATATATTTTTCTTGACAGTCTTTTTTAAAAATTATATTATTATTTTTAAGTTTATAAAATGTATACAAAAATATTAATAAAAAATAAAATATTGAATTATGCATGAAATATATTAGGTATCGGTCTATATAAAAGTATATATTTAAATAATATAAAATAACCTTTTTATTGAAAACCGATCATTTTTAACCATTTTTTTAATAAAAATAGCATAATTTTGAGTTTTAATAATTCAATTATCAGCAGTTATAAGGACAAAGCACCACTGCGCCGCACTTTTTTGCCAAAGGGGTCGTTTTTCTGCAATTTGGCGTCTAATCGGCCTAATCGTCACAAATCGACGCATAAAAGCCTACGGATTGCACTTAATCAGCGTTAAACACTGCTTCTAAGTGGCCTCACTGTTGCGCTTGTTGCCCGGAGTAAGCAAACGCGGCGCCCATCGCGCCGACAGCTTTCTCATGCTCAAAATTTCATGCAGTATATGACCCACGTCTCTGGCTGATCCAGGGGTGGACATAAGAACATGCCCCCAGGAAAAAAAATACATAAACACTCTTACGTTATGTTATAGGTACAAATTTGATTAATAAAAAAATGCTCTCAAATTGAAGCAAATTCTAAGAAATATTGAATATGTATAAGGCTAAGGAAAATAAAAAAAAATCAGCTAGAAGTGGAATAAGGGCTAATTACTGCCCTAGTTGGCAAAGTATTTAGGCCCTGCCATTATCCAGGTTCGTTGGTTTAATAAGGAACTGAATAAATGCTGATGCAGCCTTTATTCAAGCTGAGCTTGTTCAGGTTTTTTGGCTTAATCAAGGGGCAAATCCACTTTAAATTATCGTGTACACCGTAATATATATTAAAAAAAATTATATATGTTGTATATTTCGTAATATAAATGGTATTTCTAATATTACCGAATACATTTTCTAATTATATATTCAATATTCTTAAATATATGAATAGTATTCTTGATATTTGTAAATAATAATAAATATTTTGAAATTAATTGTACATATTTTTAATATTTTCGATATTGATAAATAATATTTCACATTCTTGGGTATTTGTAAGTAATAATATAATTTTTTTGTGGTTTTATATTCACTTTTTTATATGCATATTCCATAATATTTATAGTATTCGGAAATATTCGTGTATTCGCAAAAAAAATACGAATATTATAATTGAAAATATCGGGCCCGTTATTAAGAGAGGAAAAAATTATAATTGATGATATATAATTACAGTTCAACTGCAAAAAAAAATAAACAAACGTTACCTTGACTTCTGTAAATATAGAGAAATACGAATATTTTAGAATCGATATTTACTTACAACCGCAAACAATGAATACATCTAACACAAATATGAACTATCCCATATTTTCAAGATATTGGCCCCGTAAAAAAAAAATACAAAAATTTACAAAATATACAAAATCTTTTATTGTAAATTATCAGATTCATAAAAATACATGAATAATGTATATTTTGGTATTCGCTACTTATTTTGCCGGTAATTGCCGGTTTTAATATTTTATAATTGAGATTTTCTAGATTTTATTTTAAAATACATTTTAAATTTGTAGATTTTTTCTGTTATTTTGAAGTATTTGTAAAAATATACATAATATTCTCTTTGGTAATATTCTTGATATATTTCATAAAAACTAAATAATTTAATATTCGCAAAAAAAACTGAATTTTTGAAAATATTTTCGATATTATTATTTTTTCTTAAATTATATATTATTCTTGGTTTTTTAAATATTTTTTCATAATATTATGAATATTCATGAATAAAGACTTTTAAAAACTGTTTTACTAAAAATATTTAGATATTTTCAAAATTACTTATAATATTTGCTATTATAGGTATTATCCTGTATTATCCCGTATTATCGAAGGTTTGTACACCATATTTTAGAATTTTAGAATCCACAATTTTGAAAAACAGAATTTTGTAAAACAGAGTTTTGTTAAAAATGAAATTAAAATCCATAAAAAATTTAGTCAAATACCATCGTGACGATATGTCACCCCCAGAACATTTTCCGGATCCGCCAATGACCCACGTGGTCTTTTGAGATGCCGACTGCATTAGCCATCTCGCGCACCTTCAATCGGTGGTCTGCCAATAGATATAGAGATCGTGGATTTTTGTCATGTTAGCCGTTTTCGGGGCACCTGGACGTTGCTCATTAAAAACTTACGTTAGACCATTTTTTGACGGTTGCCATCGAAAGAGAAGAGACCAAATACACAGTATCCAAGCGCTCTTTTATTTCAATAACAAGAATCGAATCACTGACCGATATTGCTCTTTTTCCAATTTTCTAAAGTCTTCGGACACGCAGTACCCGTCTATGAGAATTTACTACACGATAGTAAATTTCTCTTGCGATAGTGGCACCATAGAGCGGTGAGGCTAAGTACTTATCAGACTGTCCTCGTATATAAAATCTGAGGTTTTTAAGACCCTTTAATTGTGTTTTTTTTGTTTTTGTATAAACATATTAATTATAATTTTTTTTTTATTAGAATAAGAGATCAAGATTTGGAGCAATTACTAAGAGCATTGTAACGATTAAAATCTCTGCGCCGTAATTTTTTAATAAATACCAGTTCACAAATCCTCATAATCTTTATTTTATTTTGCTGTCAAACTGACATCCGTGACACGAGGATGAGAGAGGAACGTCATCAACAATTGTTGTCAGGTGGACAGCGCTCTCTTCTTTTCTTGGCCGTGAACGTGACCGGACGTGTGTCGCTAGCGTGGTAACTTAACCCGTTATTGTTTTTATTGTAGTACACCACCTAGCCATCGGACTCGACAACCACGATCCGCGTCACCAAGGTAGAGACCCAAAAGAATTATTGTAGCGAGGCCCCTCCAATTGGTGTTTGCGAGCGCTAGAGCTTTATTGGCCGCAAACAGACGGTTTGTTAGAAGACGGATATTGGAGAAGCCCCCTTTTGTTGTGCTGCTACGCATGTGCCCACACACTGTTTGCAGTTTCGTTTGCTGCAACCATCCAGCCATCCAGTCGTCATCAGCGCAGTTAGACGGTGCGCGAAAGTGACGGCTAAGGCCTTAGGCAGGCTTTTGGTAATTTGTGCGAATATAAAAATTAATTCGTGTTGAGTGTATTGTGGGCGCCGCGCCGCCATATTGACCAAGCAAGAACTTTGCGTTTTCCCGGTTTAGTTTTAGTTAATATTGTTTAGTTTTAGTGGTATAATTAAATTGTTTTTGAATTATTTTTTTGCGGTGATTTTTCATTTATTGTGTGCAAGATTGTGTGTCTGTGAATATTGTTGTGTCCAGTGCGTGTACAGTTGGCCAGTCTCGCTCAAACACAAACCCACAGCCGAGTTCGTAGCTCAGCTCGTTGAGTCTTGGCCAGGCACAGACGAAAGGCAGGCAACGATGGTATTCGCCTAAAGCCAATCGTTACACGGTTCCCTATATAAAAAAATCTTGTATTTTGTTCTATTGAATTTAGTATATAACCAGTCACGATGGTGGCCATATATATAACAAGTAGCCATATTCAAATTGTGTGTCTAGTCTAGTAGATAAAGTGTAAATTAAAATATGGCCACAGGAATGAAGAACATTACGGACCTTTACATCATTTTATGTTTCCAATAACACTACGTACCATTTATAGTCCTTCCCATAAAAATATTAATAAATAGGGCCTATTTTGAGGATGGAGTCTCTGTAGTCTGTACACAAGAAGTCACATTTGAAGGACTTCTCAAATAATTCGGTACATAAATGTTTAAATATTAAAGCTATTTGAAATGCATATACAAATACAAAAATCGAACTAAAAAGATATTCTGGATTGAATTCAATTATTATCACATTTATAGGGGCTCTTAAATTATATAGCACTCATATTGGTAAGAAGCAATGTATGATCTATTTTTTATGAGTAAGTGTAAAGAGGTCGATTAAACACAACACCATCAATTTACACTAGTCACCAAAACTAAACAATTCCTTGAATTTAATTTAAAGCAAACTGTCATTTTAACAACCACGTTATAGTGGTGACTCATACAGCAAAAATCAGTTTTTAATTTAATGACAATTTTAATAATCTCACCTCATCCTCATCACTATCTTTCGATTGGGATCGGTCTATCAATTTTTGTTGTCGTCATAACTTTGAACGGTTCTCTAGGTTAACTACTATTTATACTATATCTGATACTAAAACAGATATTAGATAACTAGTGTGCGTGTGTATGATAACCCAAACTTGTTGGCACTCCCTGGTAAACTTCTATATAATTGGTCGAAAGAATTATATTAAATTGTGGAACTCCTAATATTTTTCTTTGCTCTAATAAGAAGACGGACGTTAAACCAACACTGCAATATATTATAAGACTTTTTATATCAAAGCTAATCTAATACATATATAAGCATAATAAAAAAGGCATCCAATTTAGCTTACTCCATATAATTCAATATTGTCCACCAAATAATTGAAAATCTACTACAAAAAAAAAAAAAATTGACCTAAAAATTAAAAAATGTGCTCCTAATTATATAAAAATGCGCACCTGCGACCTACTAAGTGTGGACCCAAACAAAAACGGTGCACACGCAAGCGTGCGCTTTATTATTTGCGCTCGCGCATATTTATAAAAAGACCAAAAGCTTTTTAATTTGGTGAGATTATACTTTCTGGTTGGTCATTTATGTTTTTTTCTAGGTGAAGCCTGTTTTTTTAAGGTGCTCATTATTATATTTTAGGAGCACTTTTTTTTTAAAGCGATTTTTTGTATGCCATTAAAAATGCCATTAAGGTCTACAAATGACGACTGACTAAGTATAATGGGATAATTTTATCATATTCTCTAGATGAAGGATCAAATATTTGTGGCTTTCGAATTTAATCAAAGAAACTAAAATCTTTAAACCAATAAATAGAGACCTTTTAGTCTACAAATCAGAACAATGTATACATTTTATGTTCTTTATATATTCATGTAATAAATAAATAAACAATTCGGTAAATACTTTACTTTGCTCTACGATCATAAACATCCATTAGCCGCGCTCTAACACGCACTGGCCGATTCTAATATATTTATTACTCGTTCAACTGGGAAAAATAACATATTTTCTCGCGCAACTTTCTTGAACGCAAAAGCATTTTCCAGGGATCACGCAATACAAAACCTTCTTTATAGCTTATACAATTGTTAATGTTTATGTGATTGTCGGCGTCCATTGCGTTGGGGTCGGTATGTGTGTGTGTGTCATATCTAAACGATCTGGTGGTCTGCTTGAAAGAAAATCGCGTATTGAATAATTCAAAAAAACACCCTTTTATGCGTGGCTTTCGGTTGATTATTTATATTTAATATACAACAATCTACATAATACTAAACTCATATATATATATATGCTCAGCTTATCAATCAAATCAATCAAAAGAAAAGCGCGATAAAAGTTAACTCGAGTAATTACACCTTTCTTATTTCAGCTCGGGCTCCAAAAAAATCGTAACGTGTTTTTGCCACAAGTGATTTGATACGTAAATCGTAGATATATTGTGTTTGTCATGTCATTCGTGAAATTGTGATTACATGCGTTATGAATGGTGGTAGCGCGTAGCGGTCGGTGGTGGGTGCGCAGTCCGTCGTATCCCTAGCCTGCGGTCCCTTTAAAAAAAGAAATCGCATAATGACCTTTTTCCTCTTATTTCAGCAATAAATTTGTTTTATTTCTATAAAAACGCTCTCCTCACATTTACGCACACCATTTTCCCCGAAGAAATATATAGCTATAGCATATATTATCTCGGTGTCTTTCGATTTCCCGAAATCCGATTGGCCGAATAACGATTGGCCGAATCTCGATTGGCCGAATATGATGATAAATCTTTCCAGAAGCACATCCATTTTCGAAAAATGGCATCCACATCAGACAA
>JAAAKO020034254.1:0-12940 GCA_010015015.2 Bolitophila cinerea | reverse complement strand
ATATATAGTCAATTTGCACTATACACCACCAATATCCCTGGATGTATGCAATTTTGTGGTGGTATATAGTGCTTGCCTACTGTTTAAGTATAACCATTTTCCTGTATGTGGACAACTAACTGATAAAGTGTGGGGGGAATCGGGACATGTCCACACAGGAAAAAAAAGAAGTATTACATTATACCATTTTTTATTTTATATATTAATTTAATTTCAACGGTTATTTTGTATGTGTTATTGATGTAATCTCTAGCTTCGCGCTTGTGTGTGTGTGTGTGTTTGGTTGATTACATACAACTTGTATTCCCCCTATAGCCTATATAGCTCCCATTTGGAGCAATTCGCCAAAAACTGCCCAACCAAATGTTGTTAATCTTCTCACTACGATTCCTAATAATTAGAAAAAGATGGGGAGAAGCTTTTACTAAAGATATCAGCAATCGATCTGGCTTACTAGGCGACGTAAATATATATGTCCTATGATTCATTTGATCTTGGTTCAAATTTGTCGCCCCCCCCGCCACAGTTACCACTACCGTTCCTTCTATACGGGATTCAAATAATTCAAATCTCATCCAGTGAGTGACTTTTTTATACATCTTGCATATGTGACGTCACATATTCATATGTATAAAAAAGTCACTTACTCACATGAGATTTGAATTAGAATACAGGACCAGGTAGCAGCAACATTCGCTCCTCAAGCTAACTTCCAATGGAAGTTTTTTTTAAATCCTTTTGTAAAATACACGATTGTATTTGACAAATTTTTTTATGTGTTTTAAATTCTGTTTTTCAAAATATATATTTTTTTATATTCTATTTTACAAAATTCTGCGTTTTTTAAATTCTGGATTACAAAATTCGTAAATATTTATTTTTTCTATAAGCATGTTTTCGAATTTTATAATTCAGAATTTTGTAAAACAGAGTTTGGTTAAAAAAGAATTTAAAATCCCTAATATTCGTAGTAGCAGTTTTAAGTCGGAAAACTAATTTAAAGTCAGAAAACTGTACCTAAGTTTAGTATTAAATAGGAAAGCAAAGAAAATAAATGAACATAAACAAAAAAATATAACAAGAGAGGTTACATTTTTTAATTATAAATCTCAAAAAAAAATCTTCTTCTTTTTTTCTGGATCTGATAAGTATTAGTGGGTTAACAGTACGTACGTTAAAAGAAAGATTTTAAAAACGAATTTAATAATATTACAACTACTGTAAGATATTTTTTAAAAAAAATTGGATTATTTTAGTGTTTTAATTGAGTCTAGCAGTTCGTTACAGTTTTTTTATTTATTTATATTTAATTAAATAAACCTTTGCGATCAAAATAGTTCCACAGCACTTCTAGTGTTTTGCGACAGCTTGTATTCCCGACCAGTTTCATTCGAAACTCTCGTGACTCTGCGCAAGATCCCAAAAGCTTTTCTAATGTATCGTCTTTCGAAGCGTCCACATGATGAGTTGGCACATTTAACAATGCCAGTCCAACGTTGTGCTGACTACGCACCAAAAACTCATGGTGCACATCGATCAAACTGGGAATAGCGGTGTGGTTTAGTTGCTTAAGCATCATCATTAATTCGTTGTGGTAGTGATGCAGCAGTTGGTCCCAGTCACATTCGTCTAGGTACTCTGCAGAAGATGTAAGCAACGCATAGGACACGTCCAAAGCGGGTGGTCCAAAATAAGGAATTTGAAAGTCAACCAGCAGTGCATCGTCGGAACGAAACATAACGTTGTTTGTCCAGACGTCACCATGGTTCAGAGCTGTAAAACATGTGGTGTCTTTAGAAACAAGAGCCGCAGAACAAGCTTTCTTGAAATGAGTACTGGCAAATTCGTATAACTTCGGAGCAAGATGTTTGTAGGTTGGACAAGTTTTCATAAAATCTGCGGTTGCAATTACAGCATTGGTAACGTATTCTCGCCAGCCAATGACATTTTCGTGTAAAAAAGGCTTTTTAAAATGTCTAAATAAATCTGGTTCCTGAAAAATATAGTTATATGTTATATAGAAATGGTAATTGTTGTGTATATATAAAGAAGATACTTACCCTCGAAGCTAGGACGGCTGTAGCAGCATGCCATTTAGCCAGTTTTGTCAGCAATAACCTGAAGTGTTCCGCGCTTAGACCCAATTTACGATCTGCATTTACGTAACTTTTCTCCGAAAGATCCTCAAATACAATGTAAACTTTTTCTAGACTAGCATCGTAACATCTACCAAGAAAAGTTAATTTAAATAAAAACAAAATCTTCATTTGTTCCAAGTGCAAGTGCGTAAAAAAGTTGTCGAAGATATATAGTGAGAAATTAAAAGTAAAAATAAAAAAAACCTGATGTTTTTTTTATATTTTTCATGTTTGGTATTAATTGAATTAATATTTTTTTTGTTATACAATAATAAGATCGTCGCCATATGTTTTTCTCCACGCTTTTTTTCAATATTTTAAAATCATATACAAGAATTAGAAGCCTATATACATTTTGTTTTTAACTTGGTACGATAGTAAAAAGTATATAAATATAGTGTAATATTTTTTATCGTATATACACACCTTCAAAAACTATGTTTTTACTATATTTATTAATGAGGTGAAAAATATAATTAAAACTAGTCTAGATACTTTTATTATTAAATTTCTATGTTTTTATAATGTAAAATAATATTTAAGTCGTTTCTTGCACTTAAACAGCCCTAATTCAAAAACACCTAATACTTTTTAAAGACATACTAATAAATAGTTAAAAACCAAAAAGGTCTCTACTTATTTTTTTATGGATTTTGGATTAAAAAACTGCATGAACAGAAACATATGGCGTTGGGCTCGTGTAGCTCTCAATAACGACTCGTTCAGAAAAATATATACTAGAGAAATTAATGATTAACCTGGGTGCAAATTGTGTGGTGTCCCCAATTTCAAGAAGCAATTCCGTAATTTTTGGCAAAATCACTTTATATATGTGGATCTCTTTCATAAACATCTGTCCAGCCTCTACAATTCCGGCTACAATTTGATCCCTCACTTGGCATTTAATTATAAACTTTTTAATCTTTTCGATTCCATTATCATTGTATGTCACAGTGGCACGCACTATTTGGCTAAGATAGTTCTCCCCTTTTCCGAGGGCCTCCCGAAGAGAAATATGTTGAACAAAACCCCGCGACTGGCAGTGCTTTACCTCGATAAACTGTTCAAAGAAGTTTTCATTGAGATATGGGTACGACAGGTGAAGGCTATCGTCTGTTTTTAATGTTGACATCGCGTGATAACAATATAATATGTCTGTATTCGCTGAATTGAAACTAAATACTAAACAGCCAGAGAGTGTATTTTGTATTGAATGTTATTATCGCTGTTGAGTTATCAAAATCCATTTCCATTATCTTTAAAAAAATGTGTTTTTGATCTAATGACGATATACAAATAAAACATACAGGTTTTCACATTATTTTTTATATAATCTCTAAAAACCCGATTTTACCAAAATAATCCTAAAAAAAACCTTTATTATATATTTTATAGTGCAATTAATAAATCTCTAGAGAGTCCTAAGCTCAGGGCGGCATTATTATTGTCACTCGGCTGTATATTCACGCTCCAAATATTTTAGGTTTTAGACTTTTTAGACATTTTTGAACATTCCTAAAATGTTTTATGTGTTTCTTAAAATTGAAATATTTGTCGATTTTATCAGGACTGTCCCATTTTCGGTGGTTTTAGGCTGTCGTCCGTAGATACCATTTTCGGTGGTTTGTGGTTGTCGTCCGTAGATACTGTGCGATCATTTGGTTGATCCTCTAGATTTGCACATTCACTCTCGGGGTCCGCATAGTGTTCTTTACATGCACAATTGCGTTACTTGATAGTAGTGTTTGGTGATGTTGTCCAACGTCTCTTCGAGACCGAAGTGGGCTCTGTCGTCATGCGCGCCCTTCACGGTGCGCCAGCGCACTACTTAAGGCACGACCCAACTGTTTTGCACCTCGTAATCGTTCTTCAGCTGCTTTTCGACAGCCCGTACAGTGTCGGTCAACACATTCACAATGTGGCACAGTTTCGGTTCTTGATGCTACATTGTCACGAGCCAGTCATTTTCGTCAACCTCTTCTCGCATTACTCGTTCGGCCACTACAAGTACTTCCCGAGCATCCTCGTGTGGTGCTCGACTCATGGCGTCGACATACGCCAACTGGGCCCCAGCTCGAACTCAAACTCCTGTAGTTTCAGCCACCACCTGGCAATTCTCAGTACCAATGGCTTGGTCGTTTTTGTTGTCGCAACTGCGGCACAGTCGGTCATTACCCGGATTGGCTTTCCCAGCACGTAGACCTTAAAATGCTCCAGCGACTCTACAATAGCTAAAACCTCCAACTCGTGCGATGCGTATTTGCTCTCCGCAGGCGTGCATTGACGACTGTAGTAAAACACGGGGTGTAAACTGCTGTCTACGGACTCCTGCATCAGCACGCCCGCCAATCCGACGCTACTTGCGTTCTCTCGGTATTATCGTGTTGTCCAGGTACGTGATGATCTCACTCGGCGGCAGCATCTTCTCGATGTCGTCCATATACGTCTGGAACACACTCGGAGCGTTGACTAGTCCAAACGGCATGCGAGTGAATTCATAATGTCCGTCTTGCATACGCGTACTCGGAACAGAACAGAACTTGGACTGTGCGGAAAACAATAGCAGTTGTTCGTCCCAACCATATACATCCTGAAGTCGTTAACGTTTGTACTCGCGCGACAAACTTTTTTTGTCGAATTTGGGCATGTTCTCGGCATCCTATTGAACGCTCATCCGACCCATCCTAAAGCCTCCTCGTTGGTGTTGCTCGTATGCACCTGGATGAACCTGCTGCAGAAACTGTTGGTGCACCTGTGCTTTTTTTTTGTCCCGCCTTCAGTTGCGCCCACGGTGGCTCTTGATGTGCCGCAAGTGGCACTTGCTGTGGTGCGTAGAGCGGAAACTGATGCGGCGAAATTTTTTGGGGCGGCCCAATCCCTGCGTTTGTGCCCACTGAGACATTTGCTGCTGTGATCTCAGTGGCACCTGTTGTTGTTCCTAAACTAGCTGCTGTGCACACTGAGACACTTGCTGCTGTGTTCGCAGTGGCGTTTGTCGTTGATTTTGTTGAATTATATTTGTTTTGCACACTGAGACACTTGCAGCTGTGCTCTCATTAGTGGTGCCTGCGATGCTGCTGCAGCATGACCGGTACAAACTGTCTTACCTGAGGCGAGTTGGGTGAGTGTGTCGTCATGTTTTGTTAGACCGCCGGTTACTTGATCTGAAAACCTTGCATCTGTTGACGCATCAGCCTCAGTTCATTGTCCTTCTTGGCCAACTGCCTGCGCCACTCGCGATCGTTTCCAACCGATTCACTGTGCGGCGGCATTTTGTACGCAGCCTTCCTTAGGTGTCGAAGTATTGTACCGACCGCCCTCTTCGTGTGCATTGAAGTATTGCGTCGCGTTTTTTACGATTGGGGCATGAATTACATCGCCTAGTCGCTTCACTAACGCGGCTTTTTTACCCGACGAAGGCAAGCCTAACTCTATAAGTTACTTGCGAAGCTCTGGGACCGTCTACTTTTGTGTGGCTTTCATTACGTTCTTCAGTGACCCTAACCTCACAAATTCACACATGCTTTTCGCGCACACTGTTTTGCCGGATTTCGATTCGCGGATCTACCCTCGGCGTCTGTTTAATTACTCTATATTCCACTTCTAAGTCTGTCAGGACTGATTAGGCTGTGGTGAAGTAATTAATTTATTTCACGTGTTCACCTTTTTAAACACGGTCGCTTACTCATTCACTAACCCGAACGAACATGATGACGCGCACGTCGGATTGTATCCGTTGCGCATCCATTCCCATATAATGGAAGCACGGCAAATGCGCAGCCTTCCAATACACTATCCCTTCGGTCAGATTATTGGCGCTGGTCAATTTCGAATCCACAAAATTCTGAAAAATCCACGAATTTTATTGGTTGAAAAATTTAGGTACTACCTCAGTTTAAGGAATAAGGACCAGTGTTAACTGTTTTTGTTTTTATGTTGTATTTTCCTAAAAGTTCAACATGTTGAACTTACTCCGAAGAAACTCCGAAAACAACCAAAATGTAGATTCGAAATTGTCCAGCGCCAATCTGACCGAAGGTGTCGCATGGGCACCTTCGAAATGTCAGCATGATGAGTAGCATGAGTACTATTGTGATGTTTGAGCGTGTTAGTTCACAGATGGCGCTGCTCCTGAAATGTGGAAAATGGAATTTGCCAAATTTGTTTTTAAGCGGCAATACACCACATTAAGTCTAATGCATTTGGATTTGCTATCTCGTTCGCGCCCGGTTATCGCCAGGCCTTGGATAGACCACATATGCATGTGAAATATTAAATACAAATTATATTTAAATCAGACATTTTTATATTTGATTTTTAGATTATTTTATTGTTTGTCGACATTTTAAATATTTGATAATTCTAGTGCTGACACCTGACAAAAAGTGGATTTTCTTATTCAATCTAGTACGACGAATAACTCGATAAAAGCATTCACGCAATGTTTGTGCAGTTTATCCCTCGGTTTATCCGATAAATAGTCAAAAAATAACCGGATAATTATCTGAAAAAACTCGATGAAGGCTAGTTGGGCATACTTATTAATTTTTTATTTTTATAGGTATCCTTCATTCTCAGAGGTGCTGTTTTCGTGAAGGGTTTTGGGCATCGATCTGTCAAACAAGTGTTATTATACTCGTTATTATATGAGGTTAAAATAAGAAAAAATACGAAAAATACTGACATATTGACATTTACGAACGTTGAGTTATCGTCAGTTTCACACACATTGCATGCATAAATTTTACAAAATTGTATTTTTTTGGTTAAAGTCAAACACATTGAAAACTGCTAACGATTTTTACTACTCAAGCATTTTCTAATATACTATTGTGAATATTTTTCCTATTTATACACAGATGTCGCTGTATTTTCCTAATCTGGCAATATTTTAATGAAACGCACGTGTGACAGTTGACGTATCGCGCACGGCACACATCCAAAACATAACCAACAAAAATATCAAAACAGTATAGTGTAAATTCAAAAAAAAAGTACAATTTGCTAACAATTTGTACACCCTGAATTGAATTTAAAAAATATACTATGGATAACAATCTGCTTAGCCAAGGTAAGTACTGCTTTATTTCTGCATATGTACAATAACATTTTGTATTTTTTCTCTAGATAAAATCTTGCTCGAACAAAGTGAGACCTCGGCACCGTCAAACGGGATGACCGAACCTAAGGAAAAGCGTAAATTCCAACATCCAATTAAGAGCAAAGATGTGCTGAAGAAAGAGAAAGAAAGCCGTCAAAAGCGAAAAGCTCGTATTATCATCCGGAACATATCGTACAAGTCGACGGAAACTAATCTTCGAGAGCATTTTAGCAAATTTGGAACGATCGAGGATTTAAACTTACTCAAGCGACCTGATGGACGTCTGGTTGGCTGTGCGTTTGTACAATACGCGAAGATTAATCAGGCAGCCAAAGCAATTCTACAGTGCACTGGAAAAGATCTGCTGGGCAGACCTGTGCACATCGATTGGGCTATTGACAAGGGCAAGTATAGCAAGCATGTGCAAAAGAATGGAAAAACAGCAAAACCAGGCCCACCAAAATCGGACTCTGAAGATGATGATGCTGATGATGTGTCCGTTAAAAGTGAACCAACAGGCGGAGATGCGAAAGATGAGATTAAGAAGGAAAGCGACACTGATGAAAATGAAGGCTCTGAAGATGAAGACGATGAAGAGGTCGATGATGACGAAGCCGATGATGACGAAGCCGATGATGACGATGAAGACGATAAAAGCGATGTAAAGCATGGTATCAAAGCAGATCCAGACTCTGTGGAAAAACCAAAAAAAAAGATATCTAATGATGTGGCAGAAGGTTGTACGGTGTTTATTAAAAACATCCCATTTGACGCCACTAATGAGGATCTGCAGCAGTGCTGTCGACAGTTTGGACCCATTTACTATGGACTTATTAATACCGATCGTGTGTCTGGTCATTCCAAGGGAACGGGATTTGTAAAGTATAGGGTAAGTAATATACGATTGTTGTTAATATTTAGAAACACAACTTTAACTTTACAATATTATATTATATTTAAGACAAAGGAATCGGCGGATATGTGCATGAGAGCTGGAACCGAATTCAAGTTGCTGTCTCAAATTCTTGATCCTTGCATTGCACTCAGTCGACAAGACATTAAAAACAAAACAGACCAAGCCCACAAAAAGGAACCGACTGATTCGCGACACCTGTTTCTTGTAAAGGAGGGTCTTATTATGGCTGGTACACCGGCCGCAGAAGGCGTGTCTGACTCGGACATGGCACAGAGAATTCGTTTAGAAAAGATCAAAGCCCAGATGTTGAAGAATCTCAATCGTTTTGTGTCACGCGAACGACTGACCGTTCATAATATTCCGTCCACTTTTGATTCAGCAAAGCTACGGACTGCAGTCGAACAGTACACTAAACTGAAGGTTTGTTACAATAATATTACTTTCTAATAATTGTATATTTAATAAAATGTGTTAATAAAATACAGCCAAAAGAGTGCCGAGTAATGCGTGAGAATCGTCCGTCAGTCGGTCAACCATTGGGAATGTCTAAAGGGTTTGGATTTCTGTCTTTTAAGTCTCACAACGACGCACTACAATGTCTGCGCAAACTGAATAATAATCCAAATATTTTCGGCAAGAATAACGTAAGATTTTTGTTTGTAAAATATAAATGTATAATTTCATAATCACTTATTATTTTTACTTGAACATAGAGACCTATCGTGTCATTTAGTCTTGAAGACAAATCCGTGCATAACGTCAAGCAAAAGCGTTTGCAGCGATCGCAAGAAAAGAATCCATTATATCAGGATAAACAAGCCAAACGAAAGCTAAAGCGCAAGGAAAAGAAACTTACGAAAATGCAAAATGAGAAGGTTGTAGTGCCCGATACAGAGAACAAAGATGAAATCAAGCCATCTGCAAAGAGTCTCAAAGCAAAAGCACGACGCGATCGCAAAAAAAACTTGAAGGGAAAGATAGTAACCGAGGCTAATACTAATGTATCAACAGAAGAAGGCGGTAAGGCGACGGATTCGTTCACAGGTATCATATCCGAACCTGGTGCAGGATTGCGATCGAGAACCAACCGGAAAATTAAGGAACAACTGGTTATGCACAGCAAGGAGGTTAGTGTCAAGAAGAAGGAGGCTCGCAAGATGAAAGAGAAGCGGGAACTTTTGCAAGAAAAACGTTCGGTTGACCGAACGAAGGTAAAACGAAAGAGCGGCAACGAAGTGGACAATTTCTCATTCATGGTAGACAAGTACAAAAAACTTATCGACTCAAACAATGACAGCACAAATCCAGCCAAGAAAATGAAACGCTCCAAATGGTACACAGATTAGAGAAAATGAAATATGTTATAATTATATGTAATATACATAATTATATACTATGAATATATAACATAAATTGATTGTTTTAAGTATATGAAAAAAGTTTTTCAAAATTACTATTTATTTTCCACTTTACTGAAATGCAAATAAAACTTTTGTGTATATTTATTTATATGCAGTGGTTTGCATACACTCGTAAACTTGACAAGTATGAAATAGTTTATTGCAAGAAAATAAAAAAGTTTTTTAATCAAAAGCTCAACTTGGCTGCGTCCACTTATCTTTAAGGATCTTCATCTTCGTGTATGTTTGAGACTGACTTCTTAAATTATTTATTGGCAGCAATTCTTTGATGTATACTTGCCATAGGCTTATTTTGTATGTGAAGATGTGTCCGTGAAAGCAATTAATAGTAAATGTTAAACAGGTTGCTTTGAAATTTTCCAAATAACTCTTTTTTGATTATATGGCTGCTAATTAAGCTTTTAATATGCAAATGTTTTTTTATAAAGAAGTATAAATATAATTCAAAGTATTGTACTATATCGTTAACTTGTCATCAAAAATTATTATATTTCTTCTTTGCTTTTAACTTTTGAATTGTAGTTTCTTTAATTTATATAAACATATATAGCAAACCCAACGAAAAAATAAAATGTTCAACGTGTCTCCAGTTTAGAGTGACACGAACAAGCCCTTAACTTCGCATATCTAGCAACTCGCATTTGGTAAACTGAAAACACTTAGGAATTTATACAATTTATACATACAGTATACTCTTATTCATGTCATATGTATATATTGCACATGTTCTGTAACCGCTATTTTGTGGTACACATTATATATAATGTGTATATGTGCTCAGTGCTCATGTAATGAATACATGATAAAGTATATTCAAATAAATGTCCATATATAATTGAAAATTTTCCATATTCGGATGCCCGTAAAACTGCTGTAAAAACCGATGCCAGTGAAATTAATTGAGTTGATTGGTGATAATTAGGGCAACCAAAAAGAAGTTCTAACTTCTTTTTGTGGCACCCGTATATCGTCAAATGAGTAAGGCAGAAATTCGTTTCATACAAATTCAATCAATTTAAGACATACTTGTTAGGGTTATTTTAAGCCTATTTTGGCTTATTTAGCATATTTTAGCTTAATTTAGTACAAATGCTCATTTTTAGTGCATATTTTATTTTTAGCAGAAACAAGATAAATCTTTTAAACAAAAAAAATGTGAAAAGAACAGCCGACTCGAAATATTGAAGACAATTATAAATTTATTGTCCAGAGAAGATAATAATAATATCTTTATTAATTAATCCACGTAAAATATAGGAATGTCTTTGGTTGTGGGAGTCGTGTACAAAAGTGGGTTACAGAAATATGACTTATTGATAGATATATACTAAATACATATTAAACCTATGAATGTGATAACTTAATACTAATTCTAATAAAGTTATTTAAATAATAATAATTTACCATTCACTCTTACATTATACAATACATCTTATCAAGCGTTGGCAAAGTACGCAAAGCAACTGGCTCGGAATGTTTTATGGTCTTTTGGCGCCTAATTTGGAGTGGAAGTGAGTTCCACAATTTAGGAGCCACAATAGTGAAGGAACTATTCATCAGGGCAGAATTTAAACGGGTTAAGTGAGGATGTGAATTTTAATATATCATAAAGGTATGGTGGTTTTTTAGTCGTTAATATTTTATGTACTGAACATAAAGTGACTGATAACTGATAACTGATAATTAAAGTATTCAAAAAGGCTACAACCAAGAATATAATTATCCAAGTGAGCAACGCTTTTGAATTTCCTAATACGATGCACATAACGCAAGCATGCATTAAAGCAGACTTGAAGTCGTCTTTTTGACTCGGCGTCTAACGGGTTGAAAACGGTATCACAGTATGTAAGATGAGGAGCTTTTGATAATTTATATCTTATATTTTTAGGTGTAATGTATGATAATGTTTTTAAGTTGTGTAAACTATAAAATACTTTTTTAATATTATTTAAACATGATCTCTCCAATCAAGGTTAGTGTTCATGACAAGTCCAAGGTTTTTTACTTTGCTAGAAAATCGGATGGGTTGGGTGTTCAGGCATATTTGGGCCGAACATTCATCAATAAATGTCTATTTTTTTCTAAAAACAATAGCTTGAGTTTTTGCAGCGTTTAGTACTAACTTGTTCAAAAAAGACCATTGACAAATCGAATGTAGATCGAGATTTATTTTGTTTACAATGTTGGTGAAGTTTGAGGCTGATGTATTTGGCAATCATCGGCATACAAGTAGCAATTTGTGTGCGGTAGACAGTCTAAAAGGTCGTTAATGAAAAGAGCGAATAGGGTTGGGCCAGTAAAGTGCCTTGAATAACGCCTGTTCGAATAATCAGCTCAGTCGACTCAGCCCCACCACATTTGACTACCTGCTTCGGACCCCCCTAAATAAGAGGACAGCAGATTTTGAGCTCCAGCAGTTAACCAGTTAAACCTTTTTTTAATTTATCTAGTAAAAAAGTTGAGGTTGAAATAATGCAATTGAAAATATAATTGTTATGACTGGTATGGCTGAGTTTAGCATGAGTTTTGGGAATTTTAACTTTATTTGGTCGGAGCCAAAGGCATCAGATTTAATTGAAAAAAGGGCTTTTACCACCTCACTGTCGCTAAATGTTTTAAAGTTAAAAGTACCACCCACGAAGTTATATGTATCGCTAGTTGGTGTAACGCAGGAATCTCCAACCAAAAATAAATTTAAATCATCCGAGGAAGGCGGGTGGTTAACCATCATTTTTGTTTCTTCTTTTAAACCAAGTTTTTTTATGTTTTGCCACAATTTTTTTGCTTGTAGGTCACGGTGTAAAAGAGTGTGTGAATACTAGATTGTGATTGTTAACAAATTTATAAACTCTGAGGTAAAAGCTAAAAAGATACTATCCAATTACAAAGTCTATGTAGAAAAAAATATCTTTCTATAAAAACGTATTCTGTTCAAATATCAGCCATTTTTTAATTTTTATAATTTAAGATAATTATCGTTATTTATTAAAAAAAAGATTAAGTACAAACTGAAACTAGTAATAAATGTACTTGTTCGTAATATAACTCTATGTTATATAATGTAGAAATTTGAAGTTATTCTATCAAGTACATTTTTTTATATAAATTTAATGTGATTTTTTAACGATTTATTTTTTTTGGGTATATTATTTGTTTATAATATATATTTAGAGCTTATTTTAAGGGCTTAAAACGATGTTTAAAGGCGTTTAAAATCGTTTTTTTAATGCTTCCTTTTGGTTGCCCTAGTGATAATGAATCTCGATAAGTATATGGCAATACCGATTCTCTCTATCCTCTCTATGCCTCAAATTTTTTTTTGAATTTATTGAAGGTGGTATTTTTTAATGGAATATATTGCTTT
>JAAAKO020034243.1:0-12943 GCA_010015015.2 Bolitophila cinerea | reverse complement strand
TTCTTCTTCTTCTTCTTCTTCTTCTTTTTCTTTTTCTTCTTTGTTTCTCGACTAGTCCATCACTAGCGAGAGGGTTAACGGTTTAGTCGCTTATGTATTGTTGCGAAGAAATTGATTCGTACCGTCGTTTTATTGTACATACATTATGCCATATTGGAGAAACCGCATAAAAAACTTCGATATCACATAAAGGGCTTGAGTTGTGTATATATTCGTGGTATTTTTTTATAATATTATAAATACTCGCGAATATAGATTTTAAATTACTGTATTAGTAATAATATTTTAGATATTTGTAATATTACTACCGGTATTGTTCAGTGTTCTTACACCACATTACTGGATAATTAGTATGTCAATATTTAAAATATTTAAAAATAACAATAGTATCTGTAAAATTTGAATGTATTTGCATATAACAGAAAAAACGCGAATATTAAAAATATAGCCAATACTGGCGAATACTAAAGCGAATACCAAAATATTAATTTTTCTTCTAATATTTTTCAGAGTTGATAACACGATTTTATATATTTCCTAAATTAATGTTTTTAAATCTAATTTACTTAAAAATATGTAACATTGATTTTAAATTTATTAATTGTTTGCGGTTGGTACTAAATATATATTCTTTATTAATAATATTTTTCTTAATTTAGTTGAGGTAAAGGCGTTTGCATTTATTTCATTAAATTTGAATAGCAATTTTTAGAGCCTGGAATTGCAGTGTCTAAAAAATGCATAAAAATGTACAAAAAAAATCAAAAAAATATTAATATTAAATAAAAAAAAATCCCGGTATACACATAATTCAAAAATTATAAGAATTAATTCAAATATTTGAAAATGAAATGAATAAAAATTTTAATATTTGCTAAAATGCATTTAAAATCTTAAAATATGCAAAAAAGGCAAAAACAAGTTGGTATCATTTGATTGGAAATTCAATTAACTATATTTTAGTAGCCTTTAAGGCATGTTTTAAATGTACACATACAAAAAGGAACTTACATTTTAATCCTGGATTTAGTAATTATATTTGTTATTAAAGATTTTTCCTCTCTTATTCCGCGTCTGACTAACGAGCTAGATGTTTTGTTTGACAAGGCTTTATTTAATTCTGACATATTTGCATGTAAAAATTAACCCAATCCCGAAACTAGGCTTATCGAATTCAAAATAATTTAATACTGAACTATATTTCGAATTTTGAAAATTGTCATTTAATCTAAATTCAGTGGTTTTTATGACAGCTATTTGCTAATAAAAGTTATATTTATGTTTATATTTGATTTGACAAGATTATAACCAACAAATATGCAAGAAAAAGACCAAAAATTTATTTAATTTATTTGTTTGCGACCAGTAACCTTTGTTTGTTTTATTTAACAGAACAATATATTTAATTTGAATTAAACAAACAAAATGTCCCTAATATCACTTATAATATTCGTAAATAATTTCAAATACGCGAATACTAAAAATATTTCCGAATATTCAAAAAATTAAGGAATATTCATAATAATACGCAAATATCAAATAACAACCAAAATACTATATTATTACTTTCAAATACCCAAGAATATGAAATATTTTCATTATTCTCAAAAATATTGAAATATATACAATCAATTTAGAATTATGTACTATTATTTGCAACTATCAAGAAATCTATTTATATGTTTGAGAATATTTAAAAAAATTGAAAATATATTAATAAAACTATAAATCAAAAGCAAATAAGAGAGGAATGAGATTTTTGAGAAAGTTTATAAATTAAACTTTAAAATGTTATGCATGAGTTGTAAGATACAAATAAAATTCTCGCCAACTCAATTCGCCAAAAACTCTATGGTTCCACTAAATTAATGCTCTTCCCTTGCGTCACCACCAGACTGTTGCAAATCCCTACCGCACCCTGCTGCACCCTGCCGAAAAACATTTCAAATACACTAGTGTTCGTGCGGTTCCACACATTGCGGCTATTCGCAGTCGGTTTGACCGGGACGCTGGCCGCCACCGACCGGTCGCCCCGTGTGCCGTTTTGTGCATCGTTCTCAAATCGCGCGTTGGACGCCCACAGACTCGACTATATGTGTGCGCACAGGATGAATGTTGTGTTGTCCCTATGCAGTTCTGCGGCTGCATAATACATGCGAATGCGAGTGTGAATCGTTGCACTCTATGCGTTCGTTGAAAATCTAATGCACTGCGAATTCAAGTACACGCGTGTGTCTATATATTTGGGTTTTGTCGGCATGTGTGAGTTCAATGAGCATGTGCGGGAAATGCTCAAATTTGCGTTATTTAATGCATCCCCTCCCCCCCTCCGCCGGCCGGCCGCTTTGTTACACATTTCGGTACGCGCGCGAAATACGCGCAGTTTGCCACTGTTTGAAATTGCGGTGCGGTGAATACGGAAAATCTACTTGTTCTCAATTCCGGGAGCGGCTCTGCAAAATATAAGTATATACAAATTATAAATTATTCAATTGTGAGCCGTACGACCGGAAAAAATAGACTCAATTTAAATCCACAAAAGCCGGGTGCGTTCGTGCGCGCTCGCGTATGCTGGAAAAGGGTATCAAACGCGCGTAGCTCGTTCTTCCGGTCGCTGGCACTACGCAGTCCGGACTAATCCCACGGAATTGAAGACAATCGCCGTCCGCGCCTCCGCCAATCATTGTAATTGCATTGTAAGCACATAAAAAGGAAACATTACCCACATATTTTCCCTTTTTTTCGGCATACGTTTTTTTTTTTGTATTTCTCTCCAAAATCCCGGTGTGTGCCCGCACAATGCCCACGCACAAAGGAGACGACGCACACTAAGGGAGTAATTAAATTAAGAGCCCCGGATTTTGTTTTTTGAAAATAGCACAAGAAAAGAAACCCCTTAAAACTCTTTGTAGAATATGTATTTTTGAGTGAAGCCGGGCAGCGCAGCACGAAGGCGGGTTGGGGTTGGGTGGTATGCCCACCAACGAATATGCAAAGGACGAAAGAGATGATTCTGCACAAAAATATAAGATACAGAATAATAAATATTGAATGTGCGCCAGCGATTTGAATACGAATCCAGAAATGCTTATGCCGGCCAAAAAAGGTTTCAAAGGAATTCTTTTTATCTGCACGCGCTGGCGTGGCTTACTGGTGATGGGGCTTCAGGAGCATTATATACGTATACGCTCGGCTTGTACATGTATGTTTTGTCGTTTTCTCATGTTGTACACACGGCTTGATCGAAAAGCATTTTCCTATGGATTTCCCGGTCGGACCACCGCGTCCATAAAGTAATGAAATCGAGCGACGCATGGGAGGGTGGTGGCTCCGCGGGTGGTTTTGTGGGTGGTTTACTATTTACATTGTGCGCGATGTGCATAAATTCCAAATGAATGTTTTTCAAGTGTGTCTGTGTGTGTATAAAATGTATATATTAATATATACAAGTGCATGCCTTTGCGATTCTTCAAATATGAGTGAACTCATTTTCTGTTTAAGGCTTACAGATTGATAATATCGGCACAAAAGCACAGAGAATCTACAAGGGAGCATTGAGTGGGGAAATTTATACACATACATAGACTCGCAGATCAAAAGAATATCAAATGGAAGCTTTCAAACGTAATTATTATTGAAATGCTTTATCTAGAATCTAGATTTATGCTCATTCAAGTAGATTCATATTACAGGGATGATGTTTATTTAATATGTATTCGAATTCTAGACATAAAAAACATGAAATATTTGAGAACTCATGTAGATTTATACGGTATACATTAGGGTGGCCGTTATTTGTGTTTTTAACGATCTTTAATCAGGCCGCCCCTAAAGGATTTTTAATTTCAATTTTATATTTATGTTTAACTCTCTACTATATTGGTGTCACTCGATTGGCCGAAATCCGAATTTCAATTGGCCGAATAACGATTGGCCAAATATCACCAATGGCCAACTGATACGATTGGCCGATTCACGATTGAATTAATTAATTCATATGTCTAATTACAAGAATGCGGCTACAGATTAAAACAAATACTTCCCTAAATTATAAATTTGAAGTGATAATTTTTACAAAAAAGTAAAAACGCAGTTTTGGAAGTCATATTTTCTATGTTTGGTATTTATTATTTTAATAAATTATATGCATAAAAAAGTACCCACCACTTTCCCTTGAATTTTCGATATTTGGGGTGTTACATTTCGGACAAATGACGCTGGTTTTGAAATTTTATACTCAAATAACTGACAAAACGAATTTCTTTAAATTTTAAAATTATATAGAAAATATAATAAACTTTCATAAAAAAATATTATTGCAAATATATTTATTTAGATGGACGTTTATTATTAAAATGATTTTTTAACCTTAATGGCATATTAAACAAATGTACTACGTTTGGCCGAATGACGTTTGGCCGAATAAGCTGTTTGGCCGACTGCCATTTGGCCGAATGCCGGTTGGTCGAATGAGCCGTTTAGCCGAATGGTCGTTTAGCCGAATGGTCATTTGATCGAATGGTAAACTGCCATTACAGCCAATGAACAGTTTCACCAAATGATTTATGTCTGGACATGTACATACCATACCCTGCTAAAAAAACGACGTCCTCCATTTTATAAACTTGTGCAGAAACCAAGAAACAAATCGATCGACCATTGGGCTAAATGGCCATTCGGCTAAACGGTCCATTCGACTAAACGGCTATTCATTAACAATTATAACATTTTTTTTAAATGCAGTATTTTTTCTAATTAAACTACTTGGATATTTTACTGATATTTTTATAAATGGCCGTTAAAAATTAAAAGGTAGTTCAAAAGTTTTTTTTTAATTGTTTCTGTTTTAAATCTTCAATTATATAATAAACATGGCGTTGTGCAATAATCTCAGGAGACATAATCTCAGGATCCTGAGATTATGTCTCTTGAGATGAATGCACAGGTGGCCTGTCACATAACCTCAGGATCCTTAGATTATGTCAAACGAGACCCACGTCGTAATCTCAAGAGACCAAATCGCATGAATTTTCAACAACAACAATAACATGAAATAATAAGTTTCAAGATTAAGTCTCATGAGATTATTGCACAAGCCGCCTGTGACATAATCTCACGATCCTAAGATTTTAGCACGGGCCATTTGTGCATTAATCTCAAGAGACCTAATCTCAGAAATAAAACTCTGAGATTATCTCAGCATCCTGAGTTAAAGTCTCTTGAGATTAATGCACAGACGGCCTGTGACATAATCTCAGAATCGTGAGATTATGTCACAGGCCACTTGTGACTTAATTTCAGGATTTTTTCTGAGATTAAGTCTCTTGAAAATAATGCATATTTGTGATATGCTTTAATCTCAAAATCGTGATATTATGTCACAGTTTGTATGAACATTTTGTTATGAGAAGACAATAAAAAAATTGATCGAATAAAGGATTTTTTTAAAACTGCATAATTAGATTTTACCCTCTTTTTTGGTGAGCTACGTCGGAGCTCAAGGGTTAAAAGAATCGTAAATGGACTTTTTTTGAATATAATATAAAAATACACTTATTAAAAAAAAAAATATATACTTTTTTAACTAAATTTAAAATACCCCTAAAAGTGGATGGACATTTTATCACCAAAAAAATATATAAATATATATATAGCGTTCCATATTTAATAATCGGAACAATTATAGATGACAGCTGTCAAATTTCAAAGCTACCGCTTGCATAGAAAAAAATTGCGCTAAATTTAAATCAGGCACTCTTATTGGGACACCATATACATAGTCAGGGAGCAAAAACTCCGTCGTTTTTTATCGTTTCAGGTCCAACTTTTGCATTTCAGCTCTTTTGTTAATTGAAGTTGTTTAAAATGGGTAACCAATACAAAATATTAAGGGTAGGAGAGTCAATTAAAATTGTAACAACATTCTTGTAAATAAAATTATGAGAATATTGAATTCTTAGGTCCGTAATTAGTAAATAATTAAATACTAGCTACAAAGACAGCAAAAATTATTGTATTTTGTATAGAAAACTTTAACACAAGGGTCGAGGGTTAAACATGAAAATAAAATAAAAAAATCCACATATTGTATTTTTGTGTTTGGAGTAAAATACTGACAAAAAATCTAAATAACGTCCACCCTAATATACAGATGAAACTACAGAACACGCACCTTGTTTGCGAAAATTCCTTTCGATTATTTCCACTGAACATTTTCTTTCGCTATATATTGTGAAATGTATGTATATTGTATATACAACAAACACACACACACACACACACCTGCATATAGTATAAAAACAACTGGTCCTCGTTCAGCGTTGCCTGTTTCCCCATTCCGATGGCCATAAATAATGTGGGCGCAATGAAAGCAGCACAGACGTGGTGCTGAGGGGGGCAAGCTTTGAACTGTGCCATACCATTCAAATATTCACATACACATATACATTCCTGTATACATATATAGGCACAGGACACACACTCACACAGACACACACCGAGTCAAGTGACAATATAATCATAATATTCATTTTATGGCACGCATACATTATGCAACCTAAATGACACACTGACATTCTGCACAGTTGAACTTTTGTCCTTACATTTATTTTAATGGGGCCACCGTGCGCGCCATCCGCTACCTCCCATCTACACTCCTTCGTCCTTCGTCCTTCTACCCCTCACCTTTTGCCCACTTTTATCCATACTCAGTATAAATAATATCGTTTGCTCTCGGAAATAAAAGTTTTCGTTTGACTGCGCGAGCGGTGTGTTTTGTTTTTGTGTCTGCCATGGCGCGAGGGTTGGCTGCGGGGGATGATGGCATATAGGCGCTCACACGCGGTCGCGGAAGTTTCGCGCCTCCCGCTTTATGTAGGTTTAATATGTGTGAGTGGTGGCGGCGCGGCGGTGGCAGTTTTAATGTGAAATAACATTAAATTGTATACTATATAAAATAAGCTGAACAATTTGTGTTTTGTGCGGTGCGAGCGGAATTCGAATGGATATTTGTGCGACGGTGTGTTTGTTATCAGCCGCATGAATGTGCTGGTAGGGGTGGTGGTGGTGTGGGTAGTGGGTGATGGTTGGTGATTAGGCCCACAATAAAACAAGTTTTATCGCAGATAAGGGCAGAGTTTTTTTAAGTGTGTTTATATTTTGTAAAGAGTTTTTTTTCCTGTTTATAATTCGTTTCAAGAGTGAGCGGAAAATATAAAATATTATGTTTTTCGGAAGCAATCTATATTGTAAGAGGAAATGAGGAATATTCAATTAAATGATTTGTCTAAAAACCATTGGCAGCTGATGGCGTTGATGACTTTGGTTTGCCTCATAGGCACTATATCAAAAAAACTCAAAAATCCTTTCAAATTTGACATTGACACATCAGATTCACTTTCTCTTCTTTATTTTTACATAGAACAAACGTTCTCTAGAGGTGTGCGTAAGCTTATTCTTGCAGCAACGTAAATAAATTATTGAATACTATTTATGCATAAAAATGATACAGAAAACCATTTCAAACTTATATTATTATATTTATTTATTTATTTTACATTTATCCTTTATACATACTCATAATATGTAATTTTTTTTTTGGAAATAATTATTGATTTACATTTACATTACATTTTTACATTTCGAGCCGATTAATTCATTAGTTTTATTTGATACATTGTACACATCATTTAGTTTGTTAGTATTAATATTAGTGGTAGTAAAAAAGTATTGTATATATACCTTGATAGGATGCTTAATTTATTTTCTTACTATCTGCACACTTCGACCATCCGACTAAACTATTTTGGAAAAGACGGTACAAAGACGAAGTTTTTCGCCAATCCGAGAATTTTTGGAATATTGTGAACATGAATTTACTAAAGTACTACTTGCCAGGACGATACCTAACCATGGATGAGCAACCTGTTCCTTTTCGTGGGCGTGTATATTTTAGGCAGTATATTCCCAGCAAACCTGACAAGTATGGTCTGAAGTTGTGGTGGATTTGCGACAGCGATACAAGTTACCCTCTGTTTGGTATTCCGTATTTGGGTAAAGAAGGAGCGGGCCGCGCAGTAAATTTAGCACAACATTTAGTTGAAGACTTGTGTCGACCAGTTTTTCGTACCAACCGAAATATAACTATTGACAACTTTCTCATAAGTTCTGACCTTTCTACGAGTTTGTTAGATACAGGAATTACTTGTGTGAGAACACGTAGCAAAAACATACGTTGTATTCCTCCAGAATTTCTGCCCAATATTAGACGTCAATCAGAAAGCAATGAATTTGGATTTCGAAAGACTATGACTTTAGTTTTATACGTTCCAAAAAAGAACAGATCAGTCATACTTCTCTCCAGTATGCATCATAACAGCTCAACGGACGCGGAAAATAAAAACAAGTCAGAGATAAATCCAAATGGCACATGCGTACTCTGTAAAACGCAAAACAAACAGGTTGCCACTTCTATATTTTGTCAATATGATAGACGTGACAGGAGTAGCTTCATATGTTGTATGGAAAAATCTACATCCGCAATGGAAAAAAATAAAAGAAATCTACGAAATATATTACTAAAATAAGTTTTAACGGAAATGGTTCTAAATAAAAACCAACCGAAATCCGTTCAAATGGTTTTTAATAATGATGAAATACGTCATGCTACAGCTTCAGCATCCATTACCAAGTAAAAAAACGGAAAGGTGCTTCATGTGTCCAGCGCAAAAAGTGCCGCATCCGCATGAGTACCCAATGCTGCAGTTCCTGCGGTCTGAATATTTGTGGTGAACACTAAAAAAAAACCTTATCTGTATTACATGCAATAAAAAAACCATTTTATATTACATTAATTTTATTAAACAATTTAGTCATGCAATTAACAACAAAAGCTGAGTTAGATAAACGTCCGCTTTGAGAATGACTTCATGGAATTAGGACTTAGAATTAAAATATTTGAGCCGTTTGGTAATAAAGTAAATAAAAAATCGCTTGTATAACAGAGCAACGATTATGAGTAACACGTTTTTCGTTATTTCATGCGGGATTCATACATAATCGTTGAGGTGACATAATGTACTTGGACATAAGGTCCATATACATTATGTCAGTTTCAAAAAAACATTAGACTGGTGTGCAATTTGTCAATTGAAGTACGGTACAAGACCGTACTCGGTCTGTAGGACCATACGTTTCCCAGACCTTTCCTAATACCGACGTATTTCACACTTTCCCCACAACGAAGACTGTTCATCTACGACCGATAGAAGACCGCACGGTCGGGATAACCGTACCCCGTACAAATTTAATCATTACAATAGGGCTGGTAAATAGAACTGTACTCAGACCGTATACATAGACAGACGATCAGGACTGTATTCCCACCACATGCAACATGCGGCAGCACCATACGACGACTAAACGCAGTTCATAATTAAATAATAATTAGTACTGAAAAGAGAATACTATTTTATGTTGTGGTTTATCATCATCTCTAGATAATAAAATCAGATCTCCATCAAAAAGTCTATCATTGTCAATAAAATCTTTAAAGTCATATGCAATGTTTATTAGGAACAGACCATGACTAAAATCGTGACCTAAGAATGCAAATTTGAAATAACTTTATCCCAGCACTATCTATCTGATCTAGTAATACATGCAAATATTTTTTATGACAAAATTTATATACATTTTGAATTTCAGTCAAATCGCACTTAAAATAATAATTTTATTAATTAACTCAAACCGAACGTATGATGTAAATCTTTGCTCGATAGCTCTTCTGGTTCTAGAGATCATTTGATACAAACAAACGTTGTAATTATTAATATAGGGATGACGGATGATGATGAGGGTCATTAGGCGAGAAAATGTACTGAAGATTCAATTTCTCCGCACCTGCTACATGCCGGTCTTTCGGAAGGTTGTGCAGGTGCTTTTTTAGTTTACAGTGTCCTGTTAAGATTCCGCAAACTAAGAAGAGATTCCGGCACTTAAAGTTTAGCGCCGATTTGGTTAACATCTCACTGCGCCTCTTTAGGAATAGCTTCGATATTTCGCAGCCAGTTCTGGAGGTCCAGTGTGAGAGTTGGCCGTTTTTCATCAGGTCTCTAACCCAGGATTTTCTGTGAATGATATTTCACTACCGGTCTTATTTAGAACATCTGCTTGCTCATTACCTGGAATCCTTGAACGACCAGGGACATAAATCAAGCCTTCAGAAGACCGGTGTGTTATCTCTTGAAGCTTTTTTCAGCAGTCAAGTACTAATCCTGAAGTAAATCTGGATGCACTTTACGTTCTCAAAGCTGCTTGGCTGTCGAAGCAAATGTAGACAGTCCCTTCAATATCGTCCGATTTCTGGATTTCCAGACAGCAGACGAGGATTGCATACACTTCTGTCTGAAAGACCGAAGCGTATCCCTTAAGGGACATAGACATATTCAATGCTTGGGAGCTGGAATTGTGTATACCAGCGCCTGTCTTATTGAAATTTCCAAAATGCTCGACAAAAATTTCTCGAGATTTGGGAAAAAATATTTTGGTCAGGAAAAGGATTTCTCTAGAACAAACTTAATTTCGTGATATTCCATTTAAATATCATATATATATATATATAGTTCCATAACACCATACATACAGACATTCTTAAATACAACACAATTATTTTCCTCTTTTTTAAAAATGACCTCAAACCAAATCAGATCTTTTCCGTAAAACCGCTACAAATTGCCGCTGGCAGGCGCCAATTCAAGCATTATACTCGAGCAGCCCTCATAATTACTTTTTACCCTCGTACACAAAAGTCTCTATGAATGCGGCCAAAAATATCTGTCGTTTTTAATGCGACCGAAGCGCGGGCGCGGGGCTCGTGGCGCGCGGAGTCCCTACAAGTGCGTATTACTCGATTAATCAAACTAGAAGAAAATGCCAACATTTTCCCGTCGCAAACAGAGATTTCGTGCGTTCGGAATAGATGTAGGTCGATTAGAGCGTAATTGGAACTTCAGAAACCGCCTGTTTATAGCTGTTGCTCCCTTTTTTGTTGGGTAAAACTTTGGAAAATTATTTTATGCGATTCTTTAAGATTCGTTCATTAAATTATAGGATTTACTTTCGAGGGTATGAATAATGAATACACGTAATTCTCTCATAATATATCAGAGTTTTCTGATAGAAAAAAAAACAACTCTCAACGAAAGCTCACTTAAACCAAATCGTTCCTATTAGCGCGTTATTTTATGAAAGATTGCTTTTCAAAAGCATCGAATTTACGAATTCTTCAAGACCACTCAAGTAAACCGCACTAAATAGCCCGTAAAGAATTTAATTAAAGATCGATATCACTCCACGAATCCTGTAATCTTAATCAAGCATTACATTTTCATGGATATAATATCATTTGCACTTATTGTGTGTGTGTGTGTGGGTGTGCTGAGTGTAATTCTGCAATTTTTTTCCTTAGCTTCCATCTCATAAGTAATATTATATACGCAAGTGTTCCTCAAACCACCCACTGAACGAAAGAGGCGGAGAAGAGCTTTTACACTGCGCGATTGCGGTGGCAGTGGCAGCCGTTAGGGGCAGTGGGTAAAATCGATGGTGTAACCGCGCTCGCATTTATGTTACCGAGCTTTCAAACGAAATATAATCAAACAAAGCTCTCTCATGCTCGCAGCTCATTAAGTTCAGCCGAGCTGCGAAAACAATTCCGGCGAACGTATATGAATTAATTAATTAAATTCTGAGCGCCATTATGGCAAATGGATAAATGAATTATAAACCGGTTAAAATCGCACACATTCACACACACACACACAGACAGATAAAACACAAAACTATCATGGAAAACTGCATTGCGAGCAAATTATCGTTTCCAGGAAAAACCCTCTGCAGGCCAACTGCCCCAACGCCAACGCCACCGTTCGCCACAACATGATAACTAACTAAATAGTAAATACAGATAATATGATTTTACATTTCTACAATTCTACACTGATAGAAAGAACGACCGTGTGTTTGCGCGCTCACGTCGCGGTCAAATTTACATTTATACTATTATTTTGAAATGTACATTGTGAAATATACATTAAAATACATAAAACAGGTGCATATTTGATGAGGCTCGCATTCGTAAAAGGTAATTTTTGAGCAAATACGCAAGCCGCCGTACGATTATAATTGTTATTTGCGATTGAATAATTGATGCAGACGCCGAGTGTGTGGAAGGTGCGGCGGAGTGCAATCGGGGGTGAATGATTGCGGAAATGGAGGTGGAATTTAGGATTTTGGGGCATGTGGGAATGGTTGGCTTTTGTTAGTAGCATAGAATCAAATGGACTTGATCAAACAGAACGGTTTGAATCTCTTTAAATGATTGCTTTTGAAATTAGAGAAACCGACGCGGAAAATGTGTTATTCAATTATTTATATATCGCTTTAATCGTTTTTCGATGCAAAACCAGAATTCCTATATGTGTGCTCAATGGGATCATTTGATTTGATAAAAACTGGAACTGGTTTCCAGCGATATCACATCCTCCGATCACAGAAGCATTGACTTTGAGCTTAATACAAACCCGATTCGTCCGATAAAAATTCGGAATCGAAGAACAACGGATTAGGTCAAGTTTACTGAGCTCATTGCCGAGACGGCAGTATAGTGGAACTTTAAAACGGATGAAATCGAAGGTCTAGAGAGTGCTGTAAAGCACCTTAATTTAGACCTACGTATATTCATTGAGTGAATGAATGATCTTTTAATTGGGCTCGGAAAACTGGCTTGCTGGGAGAATGAGATCTCTTTTCATCAGCTCAGAGCACATATACGAAAGCTTTAAGGACGGCTAATCGTATCTCATGGGTGATGATGATGATTGGAGGGGGGAACCATCTCAAAGAGACAGGTCCAGCACGTAGGCCACTGAGTGGGCCCATTGTG
>JAAAKO020034232.1:0-12946 GCA_010015015.2 Bolitophila cinerea | reverse complement strand
ATTGTAAAAAGATCATTTTTTTATTATTATTTTAAATTTTATTGTTAATTTTTATTTCTAAATTTTAGTATATTATCCCAGCTAACCATTTCTTTAATATTAAGTTCATTTAATGTTGTGTGAATCGAGGAATAATAATGTTGTATATTTTTCCTTGTTTCGTACAACATTTTAAGTTCTTATTAGAACATTTTATGTTGTAGTATATGAGTAATACATATGGGCATAACATGTTTTTGTAAACTTTTCATGACATAAATATCACATAGAAAGAATATATATATTAATCTCGAAATACAGATATTTATATATAATGGTTAAGATTTATCACCACAATTATAGAAAATATACTTACTTGATGTTTAATAACATTAAATGACCATTAAAATTGTCTGCCTTATAAATCTTGTTTATCGACTATATTTTATGGATTTATTATTATGTGCGGACATATTTTATTCTGTATTTCGAGAAAAAAAAATGTTTTAAAAATGGAGTTTAAATGTTGTTACTATATTTACATTCAATGTTCTGAAAATCGATTGTTTTAAGGGATGATTTCTTCAGTCCTGATTAAAAATTGTCCTGTTTATAGTAAAAACACAACGTTTAGTAGTGAAATAATTGTTGGTCTTTTAGTAAAATATACATGCTACGTTTTCCTAGAAAAATATCAAAATAGGAAAAATCCTAATTTAAGAAAAAGAAAATTCATAGTTTTTTATAGTAAAAAAGATATTTCCTATAGTAGAGAAGCATCGTTTTTATAGTAAAAAAAGTATCGTACTCCTTTGTAAAAAATAAGAAGATCCTAACATAATGTGCATAAAATAAAATCCGCAATTGACTTCCTTTTTATGATTACCCAAATATGTCTACATAACCATAAACCGCAGGCCGCACTGCAGGAAAATAAACTCTTACTGCAAAGTCAGTCGCGTGCAACGAGCATTCCGAGGAGCATCCAGCAGCAAACACAAAAAAAACACATTTCATCCTTTAACGCGCCACACGCGATGCCACTCACCACAGCGATGCTCTTAAAAAACCCTCCCCCCTCCTCCGCCTCCTCTACCATCTCTGTAGAAGGGCCTCCGCATGTGAGTCGCGCCACATCGCACACATAAGGAAAACATATCGGTCGAGACAGCGGATGCAGGAAATCGTTTCCTTGATACTCACGCGAGCGCTGTGCCTGCTTTCAGACACACACAGACAAAATGCCTCTGCCGTTGGCCTCAAGAAAGAAAAACCTCGAATATCATATACACATAAGCGTCGCAACGCCAACGACCGACAACGACGACGTCGCCGGCCGCCACTCGCGTATGTCACAAAATATCTGCGCGCCACCGGAAGTTGTTGGCAAATTTTTATGATTCGGAAGAACGACATTATATATGCTCGCTAAACGGGCAGTGGCGGCAAAGTAAAATTGTATATGCAATATATAGTCGAATATCCGAAGTGCGAGCGCGCCCTTAATCGCTCCCGCACGTCGCTTTCACCCTTTATTCTCAAAGTCCAATGCAAATAGAAAAAGTGCATTTAAATGTATTATATTGCAGTATTTATAGGATGCTCACTGTCGGAGGTCACTCAGGCACACTAATCGCCTAGACCACTTACGGCGGCAGCGGCTGGTTGCATATTCCGCCGTTGCATTGTATTCCGGGGGCGAACCTCACCGTCACCCCCTTTCAGCGGGACGCGCGCACTCATATCACATGCAATATCCTATAATACATGACATGCACTCCTCGCGCAATATGTTCAATGACACAATGAATGCACACACACACACACACACATGCGCATAATATTCTTGAGCTGGATCTCACAAATAGAAAAAGGGTAATCTTCCCTAATTATACGCAACCCCGTGCCGTGCGCGAGCGGTCCAGTGTACCGATCAAAGGGAACAAAAGAGCGCGCTTGTTGTTGTGTTTTTTTGCGTGTAGCATACATCACAAAAAAACAGGAGTTTAAAATATTCCTAACGGTTGATCGCATGTGAGGGGGATGCAGCGAACTTTAAACAACAGCCAGAAACGGGTGGTATATATTATACTGTATATACGTATTGTGTTTTACAGCATATACTGTTAGACGGAATTTAATTGTTGTACACTGTATTATTAGATTTTTTAAAGGACTCTCGCCTGGACATCTGCATATATGCATGCGCGCATTCGAACGTGACATGTCATGTCACGAGCCGCCACGTCGCCGCTGCTGAGCCACCGTGTATAAAGGGTGAAATCTCAGCGAGACGCGACCTTGTGAACGGATTTAAATCGTTTAAAGGGAGAGCTGACCCATTTATGTATTGTATATGCATGTGTGCGTGCGTCATACACCGCATATGCAATCTTGACGTAACGCGCAGATTACGTAATTTAAACAACCCGCTCTTATGCGCGCTGCCCTTTCCGGCTCCCACGTCCGTCGTCGTTCGGAGCGCGTTCTTTGGTTGCGTCATTATACACGCGTCTCTCGATTTTCTTTAGAATACAATTTTTTTTATAAGGCATTGTTAAAATAGGGCAGTCGCCACCGAGTGTGAGGCGAAGGTGGGGAAGGGGCATCTTTGACTGTCTAAAGCCCAACATTAATAAAATAAACATAAAAAAATGTATATGTTTTATGCGCTACCGAGAAATACGTGAGCGATATGCGCGCGTTATTGCTACCCCATCATCATCGTTAATACGAGAGGTGGGCAGCGGGCGCCGATGGCGGTGGTGGACTGCGACTGACGTAAATATGATGCCCATACAGAAGACACAAGCCCCTGCTGTGCGGGCGGGGGTATAACGCTGGCGCACATGTGCGCTCACCGTCAGCGCGCAGCGACTTGAGATTGGCTTTTCTTCCGAGAAAACACTCACTCGTAAATGATTTAAAATGTGTGTGTGTGTGTGTGGGTGTGTGTGTACCTCTGTGACGGCGTTTATGGAAAATATGCTATGCGCGGGGGGAAGGGGAGAGGGTGTAGCAGCTCCATGCCGTTCATGCTGGCCTGAGAAGACGACTGTATGTGTGTTTGTGTGTGCTTTGCATGCAAATGCCTCACTGTATCTTTGTGTGAGTATGTATAATCTACATGTGGCCGGCTCTGTGCTGTCGGAATACCAATGACACCCCCGCCCCATCCCCATACACCCTCTGCGCAGTACACAGATGGCACACAGCTTTATCCGACAACACACGGACACACACACACACACACATATTGTTTTTAATAAAACCCAAAGAAATAGCAATATTCGTCCGCGCAATCTCGGCAATGATAACTGTACTTTGTAGAGACACCACTACGTAGCTATAGAGCACCAGACCGACCACAAAACTACCCACATATAAATACATGTATTTGTTTACACCCCTGGGCCCGCGGCCGTCAGCGTTCTGCTTGTGCAAGGGTGTTAATAGTGCGCTGCAGCGTGATTTCTTTAAAATTCGACACTTTCACACATTTGTTACATCCCCCGACCCCCAGGAAAAATCTATTTATATATAGCAAACATTTACACGACCGCACATTACAACCCTCTTTAAACATATTTTGCAACGCTTTTTATATTTATTAAAAATTGCCATCGCGTTGGCTCCCGCAACCCGCGTGCAAGGGTGCGTAATTTGCAATTGCTGCTATCATTAGAATTTAACTATATATATTTCGATACTTTAATATAGAGCATCGGTTGATTTATCGTTTTGAGTCTCTCTAATCAACCCTATTTTTTCCTCTTGCAGAACCCAGCAATTACGTGTGCTCCACCTGCAAAAGCCGCATGCATTCCGCCTGGAGACTCGTGCAGCACGTCCAGCACGCGCACGGAGTGAAAATCTACGTCGAGTCTTTTCCCAGTAACAGCCTAAACCTTCTATCCGGCAGCGGCAGTGGTCTGACCGCTCCACACGGCACCGGCCTAAAAGATCTGAGCGGTAGCTCATCGTGTTCCTCGTCAACGTCCAATTCATCGTCTGGTGCCAATGCGCATCTACCACTGCAGCAACAGCACCAGCAACAGCAGCAACAACAACAGCAACAACAACAACAACAACACCAGCAACATCAGCAGCAACAGCAACACTTGCAACAGCAACTGCAACAACAACAGCAACTGCAGCAAAAGCAATTGCAACAACAACAACAACAGAACCTAGCACCACCCGGCCTCAGACACCATCCTCTACTACCACCTCCTGACATGCACGTGAATCCCTTCGGTATGCTTCGTATGCCACTTGCCCCACCGGTTGCTCCGCTCTTCTCGCGTCAGCACCATGACTTTCGCATGGAGCAAATGGTGTCCGAACAGTTCCGTCATCACGGACTCAATCTGGCCGCTGCAGCCGTTGCAGCCGCAAACTCACTAGCACCGCACGGCCAGAACTTTGCACAACAGCCACAGAACAACACCGATCGACCACCATCATCCGGCGGCAGCCAGGGGAACGGCAACAACGGCGGAGGCAGCGGCGGCGGCAATCGAAGCCTACCCAATATGCCACCATCCACACAAAGTAGCCTAGTCGGCATCGAACCCCAACAGCAGATGGATTTTTACTCGCAGCGATTGCGACAGCTTGCAGGAACCACTAGCCCCGGAGGTAGGGTTGGTACAACGAGCTCGCCGAGTTCCCGTAAGCAGCAATCGCCGCCATTTGCGAGCCCATCACCGTCTCACTTGCCTCCGACACCGCTCACCAATAACTCGCGGTCACACAGCACCACACCGCCAGACTCTCGGACCAGCGCTGCTATTGCGGTGACCACAAATCCTGGTGGTTCCGAAACTGGTGCCATCCCCGTGACCTCAGCCAATGAGCCGGACTCGCGTACGATCACCACAACGCCACGATCTGCGTCCACACCACCCAAACAGCTGATGGCCAGCAACGCAATACACTCGTGTGAATTCTGTGGCAAGAAGTTTCGCTTCCAGGGTAACCTGCTGGTGCACCGACGCTCGCACACCGGCGAAAAGGACTTCAAGTGTTCCAGCTGTGACTTTAGCTGCTATCAGGCATCGAAACTGAAGAGTCACATGCGGGTGCACAGTACGCCCGAGGATCGTCAGAGTAATGCTGGCTCTGTGGAAACGTTCGACGGTGATGAGTCCGCCGAGGAGGACGCAGACGATGAACCCATGGATGAGAACGTCGAAGAGGAGGAGGACGACGAAGAGGACATGGAAGATGAAGAAGACTTGGAAGACGAAGCCGAGGATCTAAGCGTGAGCAGCAAGAGTGAGAATAAGTTTGAGGTGCGCAAGGATCTGATGCAAATGCCGTCTGCCTCGTTGGTGGGTGAGCTCATGGATCAGTTCGGTCTGTCCAAAATCGCTCAGTACTCCGAAGCATACAAACAGGCGTGGCAAGAGAACAACGCACTGAAATTCCATTTATCCGCTAAGGACCGTGACAACAATAACAGCAGTGCAATGCCACCGTTGTCCGACAAGCTAAACGCACTGCCCGCTGCACTACGCCTGCGCGAGGAACTCGCCAAGAACATGCTGCAATCCCAACAGGCACAGACACCTAGCCAGATGCCATTGTTCAATCACTTCGAGAACCCTTTCGATCCGAAGCGTCTTAAGCTAGAGGCAAACGATTGGTGGGGTCTGTCGAGTTTGCATCGTGGTGATCCACTGTTCGAGAACCTCAAGGCAAAGTCTCAGCACATTCCAACGTCTTCGGCGAATCTCATGCACAGTCCGATGGCCAAGAAGGAGAGCCGTCGCAACGATACCTGTGAGTACTGTGGCAAAGTGTTCAAGAACTGTTCGAATCTAACGGTACATCGGCGCAGTCACACCGGCGAGAAACCGTACAAATGTGAACTGTGCTCGTATGCGTGCGCCCAGAGTAGCAAACTAACGAGACACATGAAGACGCACGGTCGCATGGGCAAAGACGTGTACCGGTGCCGGTTCTGTGATATGCCGTTCAGTGTGCCGTCCACGCTCGAGAAGCACATGCGCAAGTGTGTCGTGAATCAGGGCAAACAGGCCGGATTGAATGTGTCCAACTTTGGGATGCCACCGATGCCGATGATCGGAAGCAGCGGAGACGATGACAGCAGTGCTGGTCCCACGGCACTAATTAAAAAGGAGGAGACCGCATGACTTTATCCCCATTGGGGAGGCTTTCAAATGCCACCCAACCGGATAATGTCAAGGATTTTCTAGATGTGTCTCGTAAGACGGTTAGCTGGTTAGCTGGGCAAACGGCTAGCCGGCTAAATATCATACTGTAATAATAGTATAGGAGTGAAACGCAAACCCAAGAAAGGAGTCAGTATCTATACGCAGCGCACGCGATCGCATCGGGGGCGATGGTGGTGGAGCACCCAGTCTCCGACCCATGTTCCCGCAGCAACGCAGACGAGGCATCAAAACCAAAGTTATAATTTAACCAATCCCTTACCCCCATTTATAAAACCCTTATTCCCATTAAATTTAAAAATGTTGTAAATAAGATCTGTGTAAATATATATATATAAATATCGTTAAAATGTGAGAGCCCGACGTGTAAAATTCTTGCCTGATTTATAAATATTGTATATGTTGTAGTAGTTGAATATATAGTATATAGACGAGACACCTAACGAAAGTGTGCACACACACACACACACACACTTAACGAAATAAGACCCTCCCCCCACAGGCATTCTAGTTGATTAAGTAGCAAATAAAGGAAGAAAACGATAATCGATTGTAAATATAATATGCAGACATTTTCGTCCTTGTTTGTTTTTGTTTCCGTTCCCTTTTTTAACTTAACTTTTGTTTAATTCTTTTTGTTTTTTTTTTTGATGATCTTTCAAAGTATTTAATAATTTTAAGACTGATTAATATGCATAATTTTTGTGTACTGTATGTATGCACCCGTGGATTCGGTGTGTTTCATTGACTTTCGTTGAGTTTCGTTGAGTTTTTTATCGATTTAAAAAAAAGTTTATTTTTTCGTGTTTTGGTGGGGTTTTTGGCAGAGAGCAACACGCGAGCCAAGCGCCCGACCCGAAACCCGAAAAAATGAAATGTATAAAATGTTCCTAAAATTACGATCGCTATAATTTGCCTTAAAAACACAACCCCGCAAAATTTTAGAAAAACCTCAGTTCTTGTTGCAAAAAAGACATTCCGATTTTTTAAAACTTTTTTTTTTGTAATTATCGATTTAAAGTAGAAGGACCATATCAAAGACAAGATTTGAGGTGAGACAAGAGGATCAATTAAAACCCGTACAGAACTCGCATTTCGCGGCCGATTAGAAAGAAACTATACCTAAATTAACTAAATAAAAACACAGAATAACTGCACACACGAAATACATTACAAATTACTATTATGGATTGTACAAAATTGAATTTTGAAATAAAACCGTACTTAAAAATAATAAAAAAAACCCTCAAGAAAACTGTAAGTCAGATTTTCCAGAAGCATAAAAGAAACTTGCGAGCGTGCGCGCGCGCACTGACTGCAGCAGCTCAACGCCGCCGACGCCGCCATTCCTATAAACGAAATTTTTAAATTTAATAAGCAAAAGTATTTATAAATGTTCACACACACCCTTTTAGAAAGTATAGAGCAAAAGAAAAACTAACGAAAACACACAAAAACTGTAATGTTAAACGTAATTTTAGACACTGACACAGACACACACACACAGACACAGAAACATATACAAATACTAATATAAACATATGTTGAGAATGAAAATGCATACACAATGAAATACTGTACATTTTGAACACCACGAAACAACAACAACAACAAAAACAACAGCAACAACCATACAAAGTATTACCCTTTTCTGGTAACGTATTCAACAGGGTATTCGACATTAATAAACTATTTAAACCGAGTAATAGCCGATAAATATTAGATTTCCACTTAGAAAGACATTCACACATAAACACATACGAAAATGAAGATAAGTATTTCAAAAATAAAACCTTTAGAAAAGTCACGAATACACACACACACACACTCACAAAAATACATCCATATGAGTCAAAAATTGTACTTTAATTCTGCAATATTAGTTTAGCCGTGAGTTTTCCCTCGCGTACCCCATTTATAAGCATTAAGTCTATATAGGTTTAGAGTAAACCATATAGTTTTCTTTGATTTCCACCCCAAACCCTCGTAGCGGTATTCTTTTTCTCCTTTTGCGCCAGCATTTGCATTGTTTTTTTATGTGTGCTACAAAATCTTCTTTCTTAATCAACATTAAAAATTATGAATTTTCTTAAGTTTTCTCCCAATGAATTTATTAAATTGTTTGTTTATTAAATATTTTTTGTACATACACATACTTTATTATATTATAATTATTATACATACTATATTATTACTATATATATTATTATTATCTCGATTTTGAACATAGTATACACACGACAAATTAATTGTTCACACACACACACACACATACAAAAATCACAAAACAAATAAATAAATACATATTATATAAATATATAAATATATATATACAAATTATATATTATTCGTGTAACATAATTATAAATTATACATAAATTATTTAGACACATTTTAAATTTAATATCAATCAATTGTACGTTATTTATAAACAACAACAAAAAACACGCAGACAGAAAACAAAAATGCCCATCATCCCTGGTCGCCCGTACACGAAACCGATACCCAAACCCATCCATACACACATACACACATTATTTATATATGCGATATGTGTATATGGTATAGCATATAGGTGACACACGTGGCGACGACCGGGGACGGGGGGTGCAAAAAATTATATAAGAAAAGAAAAATTGTTTAACACACCCGCAGCGCTGCATGGTGACGTGTGTGCATCGTGTCACTCGAAATGCGGGTGGCGGGGTGTCACGTGTATATGTGCACCAGTGCAGTGCTCTGAGATGGAAAATAAAATGTTTCATTTAAAATATATACAGCGTTTTTTTATTTACCCTTATGTTGGATATTGGCACAGGTGCATTTTCAGATGGTATACTTTTCTACGGAAGAAGCTTTTTTATATTATAGAATGTACTACGATTAGTCGAATTTCGATTGGCCGAACCACGATTGGCCGAAACACGATTGGCCGAATGATACAATTGGTCGAACCAAAATTGGACGAATTTAAAGGTAAAAACATCAAAACCAATTCGGCCAATCTATATTCGGTCAATCGTTATTCGGCCAATCGTGATTCGGCCAATCGTGATTCGACCGAATTTTATATACATAATTGTTGATGATTGGAAGAGGGGACCGTCTCGAAGAGACAGGTCCAGCATGTAGGCCACAGAATGGGCCCATTGTGCTATAACCCGTATTTTAGAGTCGGTTGACCTCCAGGAACTTACTCAATCTCTTGACGAACTCTGCAATATTACTAAGCGGAAGAATGCAGAGCGAGTCAAGAGGGATCTTGTAAGACTGAAACACTTGACATGTAGGAATGAACCGAAGTTTTAATTTCCGCGCATTTGCAGGTTGGGCTATCTAAGTAGACCAACCGATGCAGGAATTTGTTTAGTCGGCAGGATACATAGCATACTTAACCTAGCTCTTTACGCTTAAAATGAAGCGCTGATTTAGTTACTTTCACACTAGGTCTCCTCAGAAAAAAAATCGATGTCTCGCACCCGTTTTTTGGATACCCAGTGTGTTAGCTGGCTACTGCTCATCATCTCATTCACCCACGATTTCCTAAGTGATGATGATACAGCGATGGCCGGCTCTGGTCCAGTGAAGCGGGCTTTACTACCGCAGTTGCCCAGGATTTCTGAGTGACCAGGAACCCAAACCAGGCTTAAAGGAGACCTTAAAGATATTTCTTGTAGCACCTGCCACAAGCTAAACACTAATCCAGAAGAAAATCTAGAAGCGCTCAGCGATTTCCGCTTGACTATCGGAACATATAATATTTTTTACAAGAACTATATAATTTTAATTTCAATTTTAATTATTTAAATTTGAAGATTGTTTTTTTTGTGAAAAAATTAGTAATCACGACAAAAATTTCTGTTTTTTGGAATGTTGCTGCAATCTCCCAAATGTATAGCGGAGTCGTGAAGCCTTCGTTAGATAGAAGGTGTAACAGGCCTTCCTTGCTCGTATGTTGGGCACAACCATAGGACGTGTTCAACAGTCTCGTACCCACTGCAATGCTCACATAAGGAATAGGCGATGATATTCATACGGTAAATGTAGTTTTTGAGTATATTATGTGGTTAGCCAAGATCCTGCTGAACGTAACAATGACTTGCGGGCTGAGTGACCCGTTGATCTTGACGAAGCATGGTTTAGCTTGTACTTGCAGCACAATTGAGAAGCCGAAACGCCCTAAGTCTCCTACGTTCCATCTTTGTTGCCATGATTCCATAGATTCTCTCCTCCATATTAATTGGTATGCAGAATTCTCAGGAGCAGACTCACATCCTTTGATTGTAGCATCTTTGGCAAGATCGTCGGCGGAATCGTTTCCTGAGCTACCACAGTGCGAAGGAATCCAGAGCAGACGAACATCTGTGCCTCTTTGATGTAACTCGAGTAGTACTTTGCGGCATTCCGTAAGCAGTCGAGCCTTTGAACAAATGCCCTTAGCTTCTATGGCTAGAATGGCTGACATGCTGTCTGACGCTGTGTACAAAATGATCCGGTTTGGCGACCTAACGCTATGTAACGACATGCTGTGAGTACTGCGGTTCATTCTGCTGCGTACACGAATGCTGCCCAACAAACTATAAAACCGTATAAGGTATATGAGCCATAAATATTACTATACTGTTATTTTAAATGTTACTATCAGGTAATAACATTTGCAAATGTCCTTAAATAGCTGTTATCATGGTACAATATAGCTAAAAGGGCCCACACAATCAGAACATTTGTGATACTATACAGCCACTTACAGGTGACTATAATGTTGTTATAAAGTCAGAACAATAGAGCTGCATTTCTAAAAGGTGTAATAAAGCATTTCTAAATGCTGTATTAATGGTATTGTACTGCTACACAGTTGCATCATTATAACAGCAATACTAAATGTTAAAAAGTCACTATACGGGTCTAAAAACAAAGAAGTCTGCAACATGATAACATTTTGTGTATCGAATTACTAAATGTTACAAAAGTTATATTACGGTTATAAAAACGAACAAAATAAAAATATACTTAATTTTTTTTTACATTTTTTTACTCATATATTCCCAAGTCAAGTCGAAAAGATGAGCCAAATGGGCGCCTTCACAATTGATTGCCATATGGGCTTGTTTTATGGAATTTTTCATCACTTCAGAAACGAGAACTTCGGGCGACAGATTCTCGCACCCGTGTCGAACCACATGTCCTCCAGTCCTAATTCGTCCAATTGCGTCAGAAAAAAAACTCGGTAACATGGCCTTATAGCGCACACCATCGGCGTTCTAAAAAAATGGCCCGACGACTCATCCAGCGTGAACAGTGCATCATGCACTCTTTTTGAGCGGGTGTCATGGCTCCTCGTTTTTTACGCCCCAGAAGCGATAGTTTTGCTTTTTCACGTACCCGCTGAGTTGGAAATGAGCCTTATCGCTCAATATGATTTCGGTCGATGAAAAATGCCATGAAACGAGCCCATATGGCAATCAATTGTGACGGCGCCCATAAGGCCTCTTCTCGACTTGACCAATAAAATTCCAAACGTTCAAATAAATATAATCTAAAAACAAAATCGAAATGTTTAATTTAGAAAAAAATTGAGAGCCCAACAACATCGGATGACTTATTTTGGCCCACTTTGTACAAATACGAAACCATATCTCTGTATCATGGTATGGCCTCCAGTTTCAAGAGTAAGACTTCTGGCCTTCCCCAGGTGCTCCAATCAGCAAACAACAAAACTAAATATCTTGTAATATTTAAGAGACCAGTCATTTCCTCCATTTGGACTAAACTCAATTTTGGCAATGTGGACATTAAATTTAGAGATAGAATTAAAAATCTTGGTGTTATCTTTAATAAGCACTTTAAATGGTCTGATAATATTAATCACATTTGTAGTAAAGTTTATGGGGGGTTACGAAGACTGTGGAAAATTGCATATATATTGCCAGAAGCAACCCGACTACGATTAGTGAAGACTCTTCTTGTTCCCTTATTCACTTATGGAGATACTATTTTTGGATCTTTGGATTATACTTCTAAAAAAAAAACCTAAGATAGCGTTCAATTCCTATATTCGATTTATTAAAAACCTGAGAAGGTTTGATAGCGTTTCGCAGTATACTAATATCATCCTGGGGTGTTCCCTATTCAAATACTATGATGTAAGATTTTGAATCATTTTACATAAAATTATTATTTTCAAGATTCCGTCTTATTTATTTAATTCCCTTCTATTTGCCCGTTCACGCAGAACTCTTAATCTTATTAAGCCCTGTATTTGAGCGGTCACTTTGTGGAACTCCTTGCCTCATGATACCAAATTCATAAAATCTAAAGTTAAATTTAAAAATGCCTATTTGGAAATTATGCCATCACTTTATACTAGTTGAATTACATATTTTTATCTTCCAGCCTTCAACTATTATAATGCGAACTATTTTATTTTTGTTGTCATATTTAATTATAGCTGTTAAAATTATATTGTTTCTTTAATACTAAACCTAAGCGTCATATTATAAGCGTCTCATTTTTCGGGTCTAAGCTCGTTTTTCGGGTCCAGCCCGTTTATCGGGTCTAAGCCCGTTTTTCGGGTTTAGCACCGTCTTTCAGGTCAAATGAACAAAATTTTCATAAGACCGGTCTAAATGAGCCCGGGTACCCGGGTTTTTAAAATGACGGTATCGACAGCACTAGTACCTTGGTCGTATATAGAAATTAGTATTTATTATTATTTTAAAACGCATGATAGCTCAAAAGTTGCGTAATGAGAATGACGTAGCTTAAAC
>JAAAKO020034221.1:0-12949 GCA_010015015.2 Bolitophila cinerea | reverse complement strand
ACCAATATTGCCGCTCACTGAATTCTTATGCGTTGGGCGTATTTCTTATCGGAAAAATGACAGAATCGCAAGGCTGGGCCCTCAAAGGCTTTTGATCAGGCAAGTGACCATCGAAAAGCCAATACTGGTCTCCCAATCTGGCACCCCGCAGCGTCACGATCATGCGTTAAGCAAACCATACAACATCTCTTAATTCCATTATATCGGATCTTGATTAAATATGCCGAAAACCCCAACAGGTGCCCTATGTATAACACAAGTTTGTTCACAACTCTTGTTAAATTTTAACAAATCTTCCAAAAAGTTCTGTTAAAATTTGTATGATGAATAACAAATTTTTATGATGAATACCAAGTTTGTATATTCGTATTAAACAACATGCATAATTGTTTTTTGGGTTTCAAATCATTAACCAGTAAAGCCTAGTACGATGTTCGTGATTAGCTTTGAGATAACGTGGTCTCCACAACTCTCCTGATAAATCATCGTGGAATAATTTCGAGTAGAGATTACCATGACGTTTCTCATTGTTATTGACGTTTTTGAATATGCTGTTATGACATACAAAATGATAATAAATCATGACTCCGTTTGGTAGATAAAAGGCTTAAAAATGAGATTTACAAATACGATTTATATCTTTAAATAAGGACTTTTTCTAACCTCTCACTATTTTACTCAAAATCATAAACATGAGGGAATAACTAAAAAATAATTTGCGGTGCTTTCTTATTGGCGCATTTGTTGGGCTATCAAATGCCTTATCGCACAGAAAGTACCACTGAAATCCTAATCGACCGCACATGGCAAATGGCACAACTGGAAGCACCACAATTCGCACTGTACCACCGCGCCGAAGGGAACCAGCAGCTGCCAAACCGCTCTGACCAAAACACCGACTGCACCATTTCCATCGACATCCTAATTAATCATCTGCAATTTGTTTATTGTCCAAATCAATTCATAAATATTTTTTATAAAACCGTCCATTTCAAATTATTTTGGAATTGTGTGTGTAGACTTTTGGAAATGCGCCAATGCACTAATCTCTTCGTAATCCTGAACAGCGTACTACTTGAGCTAAATTTTGTCAGTTTTCGTAAACTTTGCGTAATCGCAGCTATTGTATGATAATCTCATGTAATCGCGAACTTCGTACCAGCCCTTGCTTGACATAAATTCGGTTAATACTAACTACTTTGCTCAGAAGTATGGTAAAAATCGCATACATGCCAAATGTATTTAAACACAAATGTTACTAGCAAACTTGTGTTATAAGATCATCACAACTTAAATAAATTACCCCAAGTTGGGGTTTCGATCTTCTGAAATATCTCGTATTAATCTGGGGCCTACCTGAGACTTTCGCCGGCGAGCGTAAATATTCGTTTCTTTAGTAACGCAAAACAAAAAAAAATCATACCGCAACTTTCGCGAAAATAAGCGAATCATTATTGATGGTAATGATGAAAATTTCGATAGTAACAGTGTAGTTTCACATATTAAATGTTAAAAATTGATTTATTGAATATCAAATCAAATACTAAGAAGATAAAAATAAAAATGGATTCAATAGGACATATTATATTTAATAGTGAAACTGAAAATAATGACAATAACACGTCTCCTCAGGAACGACGTTTATTGATTCGTCATAGTTCAAATCCTTTATTATTACCAGATAATGAGTAAGTTAAACTTATAAATAATAAGAATATATTTGTTTTCATTATTTTAACTATATTATAATATTATTTAAGTTTTAGGAAACTTTATCGCGTTTCTAAAGAAGCATTTGTATTTATTTTAAATACAATTGAGAAAGAGTATCCGCAAAAAAATAGCAGGTCGATTACATCAACCATAAAATTAGCGGCCACGCTTAGATTGCTTGCAGAAGGAAGCTACCAAACAAGTGTTGGACAAGATCTTTTAGTTGGTGTTGCTCAACAAACGATTAGCGATTTGTTTGCGGAAACGCTAAATATTCTGGAACGTAAGATGTGCCCAACGTGGATCAAAATGGAAATGACCGAAAGCGAGAAAGAATATGCCAAAACATTCTTTTTTCAAAAAGGTTGCATTCCAGGTTTGATCGGATGTATCGACGGTACGCATATTAGCATTATTAGGCCCACAGTGCAAGAGTATTTTTATTATAACCGTAAAGGTTATCATATAGTATAAATGCTATGTTGGTATGTTTATTATTTACGCTCGCCGGCGAAAGTCGCGGTTAGGCCCTAGCTGATATAAAGCAAATATTTGCTATATATGGTAGTCCCGTTTTGCTTTAAATCGGTTGTATATCGGTTTTATATCATGATATAAAGCAAACGTAGACAAAAAATTGCTTTATAAAAAAAAATTATATCGTGATATACAACCGATCTATGACTGCTTTATACAGCTTTTGGTTATTTGGAGTAAGCCTTCCTAGCTTTGATTAAATTATACAAACAAATGGTAGCCACCCACCATCCACCTAAATCAAAAATGCCAAAAACAAATCTGAATGAATCACAACAACATACAATATTACAATGGGATTGTAACGGATTGTACTACCACATTGAGAAAGTTAACTTATAAACACGTACATGTACAGTATATATATTATATGTCTACCAAAATAAATCCACATCCATCACCTAAAATCTCCACATTTTCGAGGATTCGAGATATTATATAAAAAAAAAATTGCAGATCGTAGAGCACACGAAAGATTCTGCATTGCTGTTGAACTATATAGCTGCCAATAATTAGTCCCTTACTTTCCTCTGTGGCCGTTAGGATATGTTATGCATATACTTGCCACCATTGCTGATATTAAGGAAACGAGACCTGCTAAATCTCATTGTACAGCTTCCGGAACCTTTTACCATCTTTAGAAATGTCAACGCGCACAATGTATTTTGGGAAAGTACCGCACAGATGTAGTTGACTAACCGGTCAATCAATCGTATAGTTTAAAAGGGGGTCAATCGTAGTCAACCGTCGCGTTATTCACTGGTAGTCAACCAAAAAACTATTAGTTTACGCTGTAGGTGTAAAAATGTTTTAAATAGTCGTAGTTAACCGTTGTTGACAATCAAAATAAATATGAATTCATTTACGCTCTTTTGATTTTTGTTGACTACATTGTTTGATTTGGTCGATTGGTAAATAATCTATTCTGATACTGTAGTCAACGAATATTCAGGTAAACTGATTTGAAATAAGGTCAACACAACGGTCGGTCCATACCGCGTTCACAACTTTTGCGTTGATCATCGTCATAAACTGTTAACAAACCGATTTTAAAGTCAACTAAGTCAACTAATGTACCAAAGACAACCACATAAAGTTTCTCTCTACTGAAGGCTGATGAGCTAGCCCATAAGGGTTCAACTTCAGCCTTCACAGGTCCCGAACCGGCACTTGGTATCGCGAGTGGAATATTGAATCGCATTTAAGAAATGCATTCTTCATAATGGAAGTCTCTCTTTACGTGTAGGCAAGCTAGAACTTTGTTCAGCAAGCCAAACGAAAGATACGTCAGAAAATTTAGAGACATGAACCGAAAGAAGCTTCAAACCATTGTAAATGTGCTTTCCGGTCATTGCTTTAACAAAGGATGCGAATTGACGGAGGAAAACGCTGAACATTACCTATGTCACTGTCCGTCTTTCTTTTCACTTCGGCTAAAACATTTCATATCAAGGGAAACCACACCAAGCAAGATTTCCAATACCAAAATGGATCGAATCGTCTCATTCATAGAGCAATCTAATTGGTTTGATAAATATTGATATTTGTACAATATCACTGGGGAGAGGCATAATGGGCACAACTTGGCCTGCATGCCTACATGTCAATCTTCTTTCTTGGCGGTCAATCACCCAAATTAATATTTATTTAACTATCTATGATTTGATTTGCAGTAACTACTTATCTCTTTTAAAAATAATTGATTATATGATGACAATCCGAAAAATCCTAAAAAACAGTCACCATCACTTTTCTAGTCGTAAATACAGTTTTTACTTTTTTGGAGACGATTGACCATTTATAATGTACTGTTTTGTTTTTTTTTTTTGGTTAGGGTATATTGGTAATCAAGTTTCATGTTTCATCTACACAGCAATTACTCGACATCAAAATTATGATTTTTTTGAATTTAAACTGCGCAATGTCATGTATAAATCTTGATTCAATTACATAATTGTAACATCTTCTATCTCTCTCAATTTAATTCGAAAGTTTTCTAGCAGCATTTGGTGATTTTGAGCGATTTTATCGTCAGATGTTACAGTTTTTAAATGTCCGGAACGTTCAACGTATCGGAAGGTGATACGGCAAAATTTAAATTCAGTTGCCTAAAGCTTCACGGTATATCAAAAAAATCTTCTAGGAACCGATTTTCAATTCATGTAAATATTTTCGGGATTGCATTCCCTAGTATTGATTTGCACATTTTTTTAGATATCGTGGGCTTAGAAGTAAAATACACTAACTACGTTTTTATGGAAGTAAAAAGAAACTCAATTTAAAACTGAAATGTCTTCAAATATAAAGTTTAAAATTTAATCTAAAAAATAAATTAAAAGTTGTAAACAAATGTTTAGGTGAAAAAACAATCATGTTTTGGTTTTTTAAAAAATATATGTTTTAGGTAATAAAAAATTGCTGAAAAAAACAATGAAATTCTTTGAAAATACCCTTTCAGTATGTCTTTCTTCTTATTGGTATTTGTTCGTTAAAATGTTGGATAATCTGTATGACTATATAATTTTTATTTTTTTATTATTTTTATATATTATTTTATATTTTTGGATTGACCCATCTTATCTTACCGGACCTCTTGACGAACTTCGCAATTTTACTATAATATTTAAAAGCGGAGCGAGCCAAAAGGGGTCCTTTTGAAGTGGAACTTGACATCTGACATCGATTTCTATTAGATCTCTCTTATTTAAGAAATTTCTTTTAACAATAGTAATACAATCTCAAAAAATATATTATTTAATGTTGTATTACAAAAAGCTTTGGGTGCAAACTAAATTACATTTAGTTAGAATTAAAATTAGAATTAAAATAAAAAATGTTTTTTTTTTTATTTATGATAAAAACTTTATCTTTAACAAAATAGTATAAAAAACTTATTATTAGTAGCTGTGTATATTTTTATTTCCCACAATATGCAAAGAATATGAAATTGAAATTACCTCTGGTTACTAGTCCCGTTAAAGCACAATGGGCCCACTCAGTGGCCTACGTGCTGGACCTGTCTCTTTGAGATGGTTCCCCCCTCCAATCATCAGTCCCGTTAAGGAACCAATTTTCGGTTTCTGTTTATATTACCGGGACTGCATTCCCTAGCTTCTAAAATACAAAAAAGGCCCAAAAACTAAAATGATTGATGCTATTTTACTAGAGCATTCAAACGCTTCTATTCACGCTCAAAATTTTTATCAATTTTTGATGATTTTCGGATTTTTGAAATCACTTTTTACATGAGGTGATATGGCAATAAAATTTTAATATAAAATGTAGGTTTTTGTCACCAAATTTTTTTTTTTTTATAAACATAGAGGATTATTTTTAAAAATAACATCAGATTCGTAATTCGAAAATAAATCGGATTTATGATGGCACAATAAAAACTGTTACCATACAATTAATTAAAAAATTTATTAAAGTTTAAAAAAAATATAAAAACAGTTTTACCCCACTTTTTCTACTGTTTTTATGTTCAAAAATGGGAAAATACAATTAAAACATACAATATTTTTAAAAGGTGCATGTAAGTACTTTTTTATATTTAAAAGACATTTTTTTTTAAAAAGGAAAATTTGAAATATTTTTTCGAAATTTAAGAAATTTTTATTTGAATTTTAAGGATTTTTTTCGAAATTAAATAGATCTTTTTCGAAAAGCAGATAACTACACTGCCTACCATGTTAAAAGACAAACAAAGCTCAAAAGCTCCCAAAAATTTCAATTTTATAAATAATAATGAACAATTTATAAATAATTTTTAGCTATAATTTTCATTTAAAAAAAGTTTTATCACATATTTTATTGTTTTGTTTTATTGTTCAAAAATGCAAATAGTAATTATAACATAAATTATTTAATCAATTTTTTATGTTAATACTTTAATTATATTTTAAACATTTTTTATAATAAAGTAAATTTGAGGAATAATATTTGAATTTTAAGTTTTTTTTCGAAATTTAAGGCATTTTATTTTAAACATTTTAACCAGCATTAAACAAAACTGTATACCATATCAAAAGAACACGATAAACAGTCTTTTACTAACTCACAGATATTCCTACTTGTATATTTATATAGTTTGAAATGAATGTAAATATACGCTTTAATATAGTTTTAGCAAATATTGGTCTACATTGCTCTATGTCGCTTTTTATATATATCGTATATATAAATATATATATAAAATATATATATATATATAATGTTTTATATATTATAATATTTGCTAAGAATGCAAAGCCAGAAAATACAGAGCCAAACAAAAGAAATTATAACGCGAACAACGGGCATATAATATTGTATAAGGTCACTTCGAAACCGTACAATTTTCCACTTAACATAAATATATGACTACACATTTTATTTAACAGTATATAATATACGTGAATGTGTGTGTACTGTGGATTGTTGAATGAATGGTCTCTTTTGTACGATTGCGCTCACAATAGCAATAAAAAGGACCGTGTGGCGTGTGAATTATTATATAATTTCTATATATATATACAACAATATCAAATGTACTCGCTAATAATTAACAAGATTTTGTGTCTGGGTTCGGATTTGTGATTTTATTATAGTATCAATTTATTTCGTTTTTTAAATCATATATTATCCAATTATTTTCAGATAACACTGATTTAGAGCTGCTGCCAATTGGATAATGACCTCGGACACAGTGTCAGATTCAATAAAGCAGATGGAGCAGAACTGCTTGGAACGACTGAATCACAGCTCGATAGAAATAATCAATGACGCAGGTAATTGTGATACTCATATTTGTGGTTATCTAATTTTTATATTAAATTTAAATCCACATTAAATTGTATTTTTAACGACATATTGCACGAGGAAGATTAGCTTGCACCACTCTAAAAATAAAAAGACTGACTCAAGTGCGATTACAAATTGCTTTTGTATAATATTAGACATTATTTCAAACATCCACTTTCCGATTCAATGGTTCACATACATTTTGAGGGCAAATACATCATCAGGAGCGAGCGAGGAGCGAGAGCACGTGTATGATGACAGGACAAAATAAGTCAAGTGAAACCTATTCTAATCCGAACGATAAAGCTGAGCGATGCTTTCGCCCGTAATTGAAATAAATGAAAAAGTTTTTACGTGGCGTAAACGCAAACTTTTTCCTTTCTTTACATTAGCATTTGCATTATGTGTATATGTGTGTGTGTGTGAGTCTACTTTATTGTTGTTGGATTTTGCACAAGTCACTTTGCTGGCACATGTTTTAACGCAAGTCCCGGGACAAACTTTTAAACAGCTTTAACATGTTGAAGGAACAATTAAATATGTTTTTTTTTGAGCGAGGCGAGGGTGAGTTGTATTTCACTTGTTTAGTATAGGAAAAAAACGTAGTATGCATATATATTATTTATATACATACCTTTATATGGACGTATATTACAATGTAGAATGTACTCCTTTAAAATATATACATATATATATATATGAAAAGTTCACGTTTGTAGTGTATAGTAAATTAAAGTTCCCATAAAATACGTATTGGATTCTCGGAAACACAAGAAAGTCTTCAAGCGCTGTACTTCGCCATTTTAAATAATTAAATATTGCTAATGGAACAACGCTTTTTCAAAAATACATCGATGATTGCGTGTGTTGTGTTGTAAAAAAGGTATTCCTAATAAATAAGCAAAAAAAATGGACCTAAAATTTAAAAATAAGCCCACCGAGAAAAAAATCTTTAGATACGTTTGGAAGTCAAGTTTTATTTGTTTATGGTTTTTATTATTTTAATAGATTATATGCATTCAAAAGAATACCCATAACTTTTTTTTTTCTTTAACTTTTCGAGATATTGGGTATTACAATTCGGCCAAAATGATGAAAATCAGTGATTTTTTAGTACAAAATCAGTGATCTTTTAGTACAAAATCAGTGATTTTCTTAGTACAAAATCAGCGTCAAAAAAGCTTTAAATCTTTTGTGGAATATATAAAAATACTGAATTAAAAACAGTTGTATAATGACTTTTTCATTTTAATAATTTTATTTTATTATTGGATTGTTTAAGTTAAGATGTAGGACTTGATTAAATAACTCGCTTAAAATACAATCCCAGGTATAAGAGTAAATATGTTAGTAGAAATTCGTTTAAATTTACATGAGTGAAATCTTATAGTGGATCTTAATACATGCAAAATATTTTTAATCATATACCGATCTTATTTTTGCCCTAAAAATGTTCAATAAAAACGCCACCTATTGGGTTATTTATACATACAAAAAAATATTATGAATTACCGTCAAATCGCACCAAAATACTAGTTTTGATAATAACTTGACCCAAACGCCATCTACCGGGTCCAATACAAAAGAAAAACCCAGAAATGCTCAAACGAAACCTATGATGCAAATCTAAACTCGATAACATAACTATCAGTATGACTAATACAATATCTAAAATATTTATTAAAACAATTATGTTTAAAAAGCATTTTTCCCACTTTTTTAAATAATTTTATTCTTTGCAAAAAATAAACAAGAAAAGTGTTTCAAAAAAATTTCATGCATCTGAATAAGATGGCTAAAATTTCATACTCTTAAATTAAATTTAACTAAATGAGTTTATATATATTATAATATTACAATAATTGGCAGTGTAACGTCCCATGTTGGATGGGAATTGTTTTTAAAAGTACCATGATTTAAGTTATTATTAATTGTTTTTTAAAAGTTTTGAATACAAGATTTTGTCTTAAAACTAAATAAACCATAACTAAGTTAAAAAAACATACATACATTTTATAAAATATGGTTAAAATAAAATAAAAAATTATTTGCATCTATTCTGAACTGTTTTTTTAGTCTAATATCACTGTATGCAAAAATGAACCAACACATTTTCACTCACACGTCTACTTAAGCTACTTGTCTTGACCTTTTTGAATTTAGCAATTCTGAAGATTTATATATATGTGACAAAAATGAAAGTTACAGATCTCTCAGGCATTCTTATTTGAATTTAAATACAAATTATTTCAGTGAGCTCATTTGAGATGGTAATAATATCTCTTGGCATGATAAATTTCACATTACTATTGTAAGCTAAAGTTTCTTGTTTAAATTTGCAATTACTTATCTTTATAACAGAAATGTTTCTTTAGTCAAATCCTAAGTCCAGAAAACGATTTAATTTGATTTTATAGTATTATATTTTTTGACTCGTAATTGTTTTTATATATAATATCGTATTTTTAAACTAAATTTCTAATAAAAAGTATATTAATTTTGATAGATAGATAGATAGATAGATATAAATTTATTTAAAAATGCATCATTTATTAGGTTAAAACAAAATATTTGGACATACTAATTTATTAAATATTATCCTAATATATTGCCAAAAAAAGAACCTATTTTCATATAATCTTTAGTAAAATATTACCTATTTATTTTCACTGTAAACTATTTTATTGGTATGAAAAGCGATTTTCAAAAATTAAATAGTACATCATTTTGAATTTTTATTTTAATTTTTTTTATACTGTTTTATTCTGAATACATAATTTTTGAAATATCGCTTCACCCTAGTAAATAGTGCATGTTAGCTTTCCGAACTCAATAACAGTAAATTGGAACATTACCAGAATACAATATCCAATAAAAGATTCCATTACAAAGGATTAATATCAATAACTCCGACATGACCATATGATGTCCAATTAGACAAGCAACTAAGGTAGTCTTCTATATCATAATATAATATATATATTAATATACACAATACAAGTATTATTGAAGACCGTCATGTTCTAGTATATAGAATATTTTATACTACACTTAGCAAAAAACAGTTTTTTATTATAAAATATTTTTTTGCATCGTTGATTTTTCAGGCCAATACGAAAATAATTATTTAATAATATAATTTAATAATATAATTTACAATATTGAAATTAAATTAATTGCTCTTTTGCTGGAATAAAATATGTTTGCATACTTTTTTCTCTTTCTATCTTAATGGGAATCTAATTCAAAAAATCAAAATCAACCGCAAGCTTAAGTATAAATTGAGAGTAACGCCAATGAAGCTCTCGCAAGTTATTGATGTATATTACATGTAATCAGCGTCAGCATGAGATGCTAGATTGAATTAATAGCAAAGTGTGAGCAGAGCGCAAACATCGATTGCGTCGATGTTAAATTCTCTGATAAGCAATGTTTGCGCTCTGCTCGCACTTTAGTAAAAAAATCAATCTAGCATCTCATTTTTGACGCAGATTACATTTAATATTACCCGAAATGATTAATAATGATGATGACGATTTATGAATATGAATATTATGCCGCAGAGCTTGAGTACGCTTTGACAGTTGTCATTTGTTGTGACCGGTTTAACGGTTCCTCAGCCGCGGTCCAAAATAGTACGTTTGAGGAGTACTAAGCCAATCTAGCTGGCCAAAATATTACATCATTAAAATGATGTCATATTTGGCCGGTGTCTCTCGGATTTACTATCAGTCTGTATTACAGCTAATCGTGATTCGGCCAATCGTGATTCGGCCAATCAAAATTCGGCCAATCGCAGTACATTTATACGCTAAAAAGAATATTTCAAATACTAATTGCTCTCGAGTACAGAGTCATGAAGAGCTTAGGCTTTAGCTCTTGGTGAATAATAAAAAAAGCAAAATTTTCGTCATTAGCTTTAAATAGCCTAAAATCATGGTGACTACTTTAAAACAACTCGGATTCCATCTATACGTTATAATGGTAAACCGAAAAAAAAAGAAAAACTCGTGAAAATAAATTCCGATTTATACTCGAGTCATTATCGATATAAATCCGAGAAATCAATATTTTACATGAATCTAGCTCGTATCCAGTTATAATCGAGATAAATTCGAGTAAATGTTAAGGTAAGAGTATATTTAAGGAATGTGAAATTTCAAGAGTACGGCAAACTATAGAGTCAAATAATTTTCTCAAATTTAACGGCCTTAGATTTTGGCGGAAAAAGTTGATTTTAAATATATAAATTATAAAATATAAAAATACTGTAGAATTCTTCTATATTATTTCCGTTTTGTAGAATTTCAAGGAAAAAACCTCTTTAAAATTTACGCTTGTTTTTTGTGTCTTTTATTCTAAAAATAAATCAAACCAAATAAAATATACACTCCGGCTGATCCGGCCCACCGCAACGCCATGAATTACGCTGAAAAGAATATAAATATATATACGCTACGATCGGGAGCGTACGACTATACATACTCTTGTTTATACGTACGAGAATAATTCTTTCGTGGGTCTGGTGCGTGCTTGCGACAGGGATGCAATTCCTCGGGGGCTGTGTCACGTTCATCCGTGCAGAAAATTAGTCCTCGTATAGAGAAAGGCAATGTAAATGTGTGTACATATAGGCACCTATATAAATATATATATACATATTTTTTTTTGTACTGTCTTGTTTTTGTACAAAGAGATTTATGGCCATGTTTTGGTTTTTGTACGAGTGCGTCACCTTTAAATCTGCGTGTGTTGGTGTGTTTGTGTGCAGAAAGGTATTATAACACATTTTTTTGGTTCAACATATTTTGCATTCTTTTTTCGTTCAGTATAATCGAAGATATAAATCCTGAAATGCTTATTTTATAATTATGTGATGTTTATTTGAGGCTTATTTAATGCTTATTTAATACTTATTTTTTAGAAGATATATTAATGAAGTCATTCATTTTTGATTCTTGATTCAGAAATATCTAAAAAAAGGTTTTGACGATGGATACAATGGACATTCAAATTTTAAAAGGCAAAGTTGTTTATTTAAATTTTTAGAAAAATAATTGTTGATACCATAAAAATAGCGCATTCTGTAATAGTTATATAAAATGCAGTAAATATTATTGCACAAACATTGTGTTGATCCCACATTGAAATGAATCAGGTGAAAACGTAGGCATTTACACGCAGGTAATAACTAATATGTCATCATCACTCAAGTTCCCGGACGCTTAAACACATTCGTGCGCACCGCCCTTTTCGTGTAACACTTTTAGTTTGCTGTTTACTTTCTCACGAACATGCTGAATAATATTACATAACCTCGTTTTCTTGTTTAACACATGTGCACTTTTGACAGTTTTCTACTGGATATTGAAATATTGATAAAAAAATAGAGTCTCATTGAGTTTTAAAAAACAATTATTGTACCAAAAAAAGGTTACTAAAACCATTGGCGTACGCGCACGTAACCTAGAAAGAAAGCACTGAACATAAAACACGTACAGCAAAATAAATAAAACTAAAAACTGCCTAATCTAGAGAGTTCGTATAAGTTTTTCTTTTTGGAAGAATTGGTGTAGCTCAACAACATAATAAAAACTTTAAAAATGTAATAATAATTGATTGGTTTTCATCGACTAAATCAGAGAACACACTAACACTGATATGTGATACTGGCCGCTGCACATATTTCGCGCCTAGCAGTATACTATTCGCAATACTCGTGCTTTTATACTTTTGTATGAAGTGGAAATCTTGCATAGACCCCTTCATCTCGATAGATGGTATGTAGGATTTTACAATGTTTTCGGAGTAACATATTGCATTAGGATCCCTAGCCACTTTGGTTTTCAGGGAAATGAATTGGCCGATAAACTGGCCCGAAAGGGCTCAGACTCCTTACTTATTGGTCCAGAACCTG
>JAAAKO020034210.1:0-12950 GCA_010015015.2 Bolitophila cinerea | reverse complement strand
ATATTTAATGGTAAAAACTGAACACAAAAATCTGTGTTTTTTCACAAAAAACATAAACAAATTGAATCTGTCACATTGTGAACAGTTTACATCGATTTGCCGCTGACACTTTTTATATGTAAATTTGTATGAATTGGATATCAACGCCGCCTCCATACTATTTACTCCGTGGTTTTTACAGATCTACATCAAATCTTTTGAGACATTTTTGCAAAATAATCAATCCTTTTAGACAAAAATTGAATCTAGCTTAATATAAAACGATCATCAATTTAAAAATATCTTAAATATATTGATAGTTTTTTTTATCAATTTAGAACTGTTTTCAAAAATTTACGATCTTTAAAAATATAGATTTATATAGAAAGATCAATGAATAATAATTTTTCGTTTTTATCAATTTAGAACATTTTTGAACTCAGTCTAGCCAAAAATTGACATATATCAAGTTGATAATTTTTTCTATATTAATTATAATCTGTACTTTTTGTGTGAATTGATAAAGATATCCTAGATTAATACAACTCGGTCACATTTAGCTACATTTATTGATTCATTTGGAAGATTTTATAGATTGATAAAAATCCTTTAATTTATTTGAAATCAAATTTTGTCATTTTTTCTAGATTGCGAACAATATGTATTTGAATCTTCTAAATTATTGAAAATTTATCTATTTCTTTAAATTTCATGTAAAATTACTATTTTGCTAGGTTTATTTTTGTCATTTATTGTATACATTGAGGGCAGTCTAGTGGTTTTTATCTCGATTGATGAAGATTTTATAGACTGCTGAAAACCGTCAATTTTTTGCTACATGGATTGAATGATTTAATTGATGAAAATCGATCAATTTATTTTAGATTTATGTAAATCGATAGTTTTTCTAGACGATAGGTTAATGTTTAGAAACAGATATGTTTTATAGGATGAGTTTTTATTTATTTTGTGGCTAAAATAATGAAAAAATTTTGAATAATAGAATTTGTCTTTTTTAGGTAGATTAATTAAATTCTATGATTTTTAAGATCGATAAATCAATAATATATCAATTGCAAAATGTCTGTAAAGTTGATTAATTTAAGCTTTTTCAGTTCTATTGATCGAGAATAATCTGTTATTTTAAATCTAGCTCTAAAATTTCATTCAAGATCTTTTAGATAAATGCTCAATAGACATTTTTTGATTGATGAAAGCTTCTCATTTTGGCTAGATTAAAAAAGATTGATAATAATTCATTTTTGTTGCTAGGTGCAAATCTTTTAATATTGCTGATGATTTAATTCTGTCTAATTTTATGAATTATTGTCATTTTTTATTATATTTATGTTTTTTTAAAAACACACCCTTTTTAAATTATATATACACAGACAGTTATAAAAACTGGAGTATAATCACAAAATAATAACAAGTCCAGTTTTTTTAACACGAATTAAATGTACCTGAATAATATGTTCGGCCTGTTTCAGGATGTCCTCGCGCGAAATCGTCCGCTTGCGTCGGTCCAGACGAGGTGTAACACGTTCGGTGGTATCAGTCGAATTGAGGTCAGGCGTTGTCTCCAAGAGTCGCTGCAGTGCACGATCCCGATCGAATGCAATTGCATAGAACAGCAAATGACGCGTCTCAAAGGGAAACAAGAACGGACACACAGTTGCGATCTGTTGCAGCCACTGTGGTAGATTTCCGGTCATGATAACCAAGGGGTCTTGCAGTTGACGACTAGCCTTTGCTGCGATCTGAAAACATAAATTATGATTAAATATTAAGCGATAAAGACAGGTCGGACAGACAGAAAATAAATAATGTTACCTTTGAATGAATGAATTCCGACTGAGGAATTATGTATTCGTGGCGTACGCATCCGTACAGACTTTCCCAGTGTCGGTTCAGGGCGTTCACGATGCGCAGCATGCACAGGGCATCAAAGGAGGCATCCTGCACGGTAACCACATCGGCAGGCAAGAGACTACCCAAAAACGGTGTCAGCGGAGACACGACGGGCGGTAAAGAGCCCTCAGTCCAAAACTCTGCCTTCTTACGAACTAGTTTCGAGGAAGAGCCTTTTCCTCCGCCACCGCCACTTTTCTTCGATGAAGAAGAACTTGACGTTTTATTGCTATTTGTCGTTGACGGTTCATCGTCGATCGGACGATAGTAGATTGTATGCTGTTGCACCCAAACGCTAGCGTTGCCTGTGTACAAGAAGAATGTATTAGAATAAAGAAAATGCTTTTGAGATTATTTATATAGAAAATATACCTATTGGCGTCTCTGTGTCAGTGTCTGTCTCCGATTGATCGTTAACCAACGGAGAGAATTGCTTGACAGCTTGGTACACGGTCATATTGTACGGAAGGACATAGTCTCCAATTAAAAATTGCAATTTGTGTTTAAATCCAGCCTAAAAACATACAAACAAAACATTAATAATTTGCCATTATGGTAAAACGCAATTTAAATAGTATATACCTGTGACATAACGACAGCAGCAACACTATCATCGATGTCCTCCTCGGAGTCTTCCTCGGAGTCAACGCGAATGCCACCGTAACCGCGTACGACCAAGTACCGTTCAATGGCTTGCACGAGAGCAAGTGGATCGATTTTAACGGTGCCACCTTTCCATTGTCGCAGATTCGTGCACTCGGGATGCCGTTGCAGATTGCACTTGAGCTGATGCGTATTAAAGAACTTCAGGGCACTCTGATTCGAGCGACCACCGGCTCCGGCCGGGAAATCGTGCACCTTGACGGGAAACTGTTCCAGCTGGGTAACACATCCGTTAAGTTTTGCAACGAAAGCCGAGAAATAGAACTTCGATAGCGAGGGCACTGGTCCACTGTGTCTAGAAAAAGCGGAAACAGATAAAATTAATAAAAATGCTTCGAAATACGAAGTTTAAAATTTGAATAATATTCACAATATTTTTAAAAAGATTTTAATGTTTTGGTCTGGTTTTTACTCTTTTTAGCATTTTTTATTTTGATGAAAGTTGGTTGTTTTGATCTAGACTAGCCGTATAAAAATGAGTCATATATCAAAGGTTAATTGAAATTCGGTAGTTTTTGTTTATGATAAAACTTTAAAAAATTGCAAAAGTTTAAAATGTCTTGATTTTTAATAATTTATAAATCATATTGCAAATATTATTTATTTTTTGTTCTTATTATTTTTTTTAATAGTGAAAGGAAGGAGAAGTATTTTTATGTCATTACACATTACATTCAGATTGTGATGATAAACTTACTTCTTATCCAATGGCAATCCCGCGAATATGTGTAGAAAAGCGCGAAGTCGGTCATCGCGCTGCGCATTGTCGGCAGACATGAAATTTAGCATAACCTTAATCAGACCCGAGTGATTCACCTCGAACGGTGAAATGTCACTTTCCATGAGAATATCACGAAGTTCGCCCAGAGCCCAAATGTTATCCGTTAAATTGCCATTTAGCTTGTGAATGACATCTGTGAAAATATTACAGTAATAATTTATTATAAATATGAAAATTATTGTAGATTGCTTAACATACCTTTTAACTGCTCTAAAACGCTTGGCAGCACCGTACACTTCGGATTGTAGGCCGACGAAACGGGTTCCGGGTACTTGGTCACAAACAGAATTGCCTGATCACGGATCCATTGGCGAGCCTTCTCACGATTGCCGGCCGCAATGAGATTTGAATTCGATGGACACTTGCTCAGTGCATTCGTGGTGCTCGTTGTGTCTTTGGGGAACGCACTATGCTGACGACCCCATCGTGCCGGATTTAAAGAGGCCAAAAATGAAGATGTCTTTGAGCTAGATCCACCGAAACGCGATCGTGACGAACTGGATGCACTTGGTGTACTCCGTCCGGACGAACCCAGCGTGGTGGCTTTGTTGATAAGCTCTTGCATCACAGACGATTGTTCATCGGTACGTGCTTTTGACAAACGACTTGTATTTTGTGGCTTTCGCTTCGGTGGCACTTTACGTTTAAGCATGTCCGACATTTTTGATTGTCCTGGACTTTGAGCACGCTCATTGCTACACTCGGCAGCAGCGGCTGCGGCGGCGGCTGTAGCGTTTAATGCTTCTGATGTAGGAAACTTGTGATAACTACTGGTGGCCAGTACAGCTGCATTTGCTTCGAGAACCTGAGACATAGTATTGAATAAGAATTGTCCATTGTTTGGTGGTAGAACTGGTGGTGATGCATATCCTTCGGGTGGTGGATGAGCGATTGCAGACGAACCAGCGGCGGCGACTGCAGCATCGGCATTCAGATTAATTGCCACCGATGTGGTAGATGACCCACTGGTGCTTGGCACAGAGTTTACGTGCAGTGCCGCACCCGATGTCGATGGCATCGAAACACTCATCTTTGGATTCAGATTATTCATGGCCGCATTCAGATTACGAATGTGTGTACTACTTTTGTAGCTGGCCGCTGTGGCAGCAGCGTCAAAGTCAAACGTTTGTGCTTGTACACCGGAAGCACTGGCCGGTGCACTCACGGCTCCAGAGTCCTTGGCATTTGGAGACGGATTCGAACAGATCGGAATCGATGGATCCGACAGTAAATTGATTTGATGCATAACACCGTCACGACGGAAATGCACACCGAACACTTCGGGAAGCTTAATCATTAGAATTTCAGCCATCTGCAGGGCTCCGACAACAATACGTAAATCATTTGAGGCCATCATTCCGGCCAGGTGGGATGAGAGTATCTGATTACGGAGTACATCACGTAGAATATCAGCACTTGCATAGTATACCATACGCAAAAGAGCCCGAAGACATTTGTAGCGTACCGATGGACCTGCCGAGGAACTGTACACCTCGTACAGTACGGAGAATAGATTTCGAATGAAATCAGCGGCAAGGCCACGTTCTTCTTTGAGGCACGCAATGCGAGCATCACGATATGGATTCGGTGGACGCAGTGCTAGGTTTAATTGTCCTGTACCAATTGGATTGGCGTTATTGGCTGCGTTTGCATCGGCTACGCTCATTTGGGTACTCATCATATTTTCAATGCTAGGCGATGTGTTTGGATTCACCTTTCGCTGTACAGGACGCGTGGTTCCGGTGTCTTCGTTGATCTGTTGCATCGAATGGAAATCTATTGTGTACGTGCGTCCGAGAGTGCTCAGGCTAAGTTCATCGTCGGAATTAGTATGAGCCGCTTCGATCATGCGCGAGTCAATGGCTGAGTATGAATGCCACTGGGCACGATCATCACGCCACTGCCATTGAATCTGATCTTGTTGACCACTGTTTGGACGTTCCAGAAGTAGGTCCACTGTAAATATACCATCGTTTGGTAGTCTAGGCATTAGCTCACCAATCAGAACAGTAATCTCGTACAATTCCGCTGGACTTCGTGGTGCCAGTTCTACATCTCCCGTAAATGTGACATACGATGATCCGGTCAACAAATACAATAGTGTTGCAGCAATATCATTCTTGAGCAGTGTAATCGCCAGATCGGGACAATTAGCACACATCACACCGAGCATTCGAACGACATTTGTGAATGTGCCCGAGTTTAGCACCGATGGCGTAACCACCAACAGTTGCTGGCAATTTTTGAGTAGATCTTTCTTTGCAATCTCCTGTAGTTTCACTGGATCGTGTTGGAAACTCTCAATCAAACGATAGTATGCAGTGCATACGCTCTCAACGCATTTCTTGTCTTGCTGCGCAAGCAGACGAGCCATCAACGGTAAGGACTCACTGACAAAATAGAATTCTTCGGGCTGCAGACTCAGGCAACAGTTTGCTGTTATTGCAAGGGCAGCACGTTGCGCGATAATCGAGAAAAAGTCAAGGTAAGTCAGACAAGCGGACACACCGTTTGCTTGGAGAATTGATTTGCTGTGACGCCGCGAGAGTATCTCGAGAGCGGTTAAACTTTGTTCGGCCACGTCCATGCATTGGATCACTTGGAGTTTCTCGAGGAACACCGGAATGGCATCTACAACGGTGGCCGAGGAGCGCGGCAGAGCTTCGAGCATGTACGCAAGTGCCCGGCACGCATTGTTCATGATATCAAAATTGTGCTCCATGCGCAGCAGGGTGATGAGGGCGGGCACGACCTTGGGGGAAAAGATATGACAATTAAATATCACAATTAATAATATAATAGCTACAATACACGGTTTTTAAAATTAAACGGAACGGTAGTAAACGATTCGGCTTCTCATTTTTAGAAACAATATTAAGCTTTTCTGGCAATGAACAATCACAGGCTCATGAGCTATCCCACACCCCTTTTAATTAAGCTTTTTAAGGTTGTACGACAGGGATCTTCGACTTATAAAAACCATAATAAGAGTCAAGGGAAATGAAGGTACACAGTTTAGGTAAAATTTATTTTTAGATCTGAGGGAAGAGGAATTGTATCTTTGATAGTAAAAGCAGAAATTTATTGTGAGATTTCTTATTTAGATATATATTTAAAATCATGAATTTGTTATCTTTCTAAATCCCCTATTTCAAATAATATAAAAAAACAAATTCAATTATTTTAAATGCAGAGATTTTGAATTTTAATTTCTATGATTGTGAAGACCAAGATTGCATTTAAGTATTTCTTAATTTCTAAATTGGGCAATTATTAATTATAAATGGGATTATTAGATTTTTTTAAATTTCAAATTATCATTATGAACTTTTTATGATTACGGAATTGAAAGAATTACAAATTTTGGTACTTGAGTTCTGCGATTATTGAATTCGAAGTTTATGAATTTCGGTAAAAAAATCTGTTTTTTTTTAATTACTAATTCTGGTATTGTGAATTGTTCATTTTTATTTAATGATTTTGAATTCCAGAAAATCTGCAGGCGAATTTTACATATAGAAAATCGTGGTGAAGTTTTAACACCCAAGATTTTGGAGAAGTTGATATATTGCAATCCAGGATATTTTATGATTTTAAATTATTAAACTTTTTTATTTCGCATTATTAAATTCTGGTGTTTTAAAATCTGGCATTTTGAATTATGGAATTTACACTTTCGTGATTTTGAATTCTTGGATTCTAAGATTCGTAATTTATTTCGCAATATTTAAATTTTAATTCTGGCATTTTGTATTCTAGGGTATTAAACTCTTAGAAAGAATAGAATTCTGGATTTTCATGTATTTAAAATTTCATAAATATTGAAAATGATATTTTTAATTCTGTAATATTAAATTTCCGGAATTTTAAATTACGGTATTTATTTCCTGTAATATTTCTGAGTATCGAATTTGTACTAAAAAATGTTTCTAAAATGAATTGAAGATAGACTTTGAATTCTATTCCGGAAATTTTTAAAGCGTCAATTTTGAATTGTTGAACACATAAAATCAATGCTGTGAGTTGGAATACAGCTTTCGAAGCTATATTTCTGAATCTATATACAAGCTGGCAATTTGAACGATCGCTGAACCATTGCTTTGCTTGCATTTCCTGAGATCCAATAATTTTAGATTAGCTGAGAATTCATCGAAAAATTACAGAACTGAGATCCTAAGATTTTTTACTAGATAGAACCGTTTAATTTATAAAATCCCGTCGATACAATATGTAAAAAAATATAAATTTACCTGTTTAATCGGAAATCCGGCCAGCGTATCTTCGTTGCCCATAACAAGCATTTGGCACATCTCTATGGCAGCTTGCAGCTGTTGGCTCTCGTCAATCGATTGCAGTCCCTGCAACAATTGCTGGGCTTTCGATGAACTACTCGCACCGATCGTACGATGCAACAAATGATGCATCCTCGGTCCAAGGGCACCAAATAAATGCGGTGGCAGTCCGCGTGCCTCGAGCAGTGCCTGTAACCGTCCGACCTCACTGTCATCGGACTCCGAGTCCGGATGTGATGGTACAGCATTTCCTGCACCACCACTACCACTGTTGCTGGCAGCAGCTCCCATACTTGAAGTGCCTGCACTAGAAGTACCCTGCACCGGCATCACATGAATATTGGTCACCGAAGCAGCAGACGATGACGAATCCTGGGCTGCTGCATTGTTCAATGTAGACTTGTGCAACTTTACACTTGGATGATTTGCATCGGACTTGCGTGACTGATCACTACTGGCCATAGCTCCTTGCGACGTAGACGGTTGTTCACCCACGCCTGAAGAGAATTGATTCGATGCCTCCAGACTGGCCGCCGCCGCAGCTGCTGCTACTGCAACCGGATTCAGAGCGTAGTGATGACCGTGCTGAGAATATTTTGTGCTGGATTTATTTGTGTGACTATTGCTAGAAGGCTGATGACTACTACTATTCGTAGCAGCCACGCCACCGCTAACGCTTTGTCGGGTTTGCGCTCGGGACGACGACGATGAGCTTGCCGCTGCTGCTGCTGCTGCTGATGCTGAACTGACACAGGAACCCGTTGTTGCTGTGGAGGTGGGTACTTTACTGCGTGAACTACGTCTGAGCAGACTGGTGGTGGTGGTTGTGTTTGTCGTGGTGGTGGTGATTGTACGTTGCACGGTTCCACCCGGCTGCAACGTGGAATCGTGGTTTTGTGGATGAGTATCGCGAGCACCGCTGCTGCTGCTTTTTGCCAAACGTGCCCCCAGATTCGATACTTTTGAACTATGTGCTTCGGGATCACTGATGTTCTTTGACGAACGTTTCTTTGATACACCAATGAGGTGTACGATAGAACTGCTCGAACAGCCGGAACGAAGACTTCGTTCGGCTAGAGTGTTTGTATTTGAGGGATGAGTTGCGGTGGCGGTTGCGCTACTGCCCGTCGTCGATGACGATTTCTTTGGACGCAATTGCTCGATACGACTTGTCTTCTTCGGTGGTGGCTGGTGCAACTGTTGCTGTGCTTGACGTCCGTCTGACGTGGATTTCGGAAGAGAGGCTCTTTGTTTTCTCGTACGAGATGATTTTTCTTCACCTTCGTTCTCTGCACTACTTTCAAAGTCCTGATATGATCCAGAAAAGCGTGCTGCTCGTGCAGACGTTTTGATAATGGCAAAAGGGCTATCCACAAAATAAGGTGACGGCGATGATGGTGACGCTGGTGATGCTGGTGACAATTCCGTTTCGGGTGCGGTCTGTGTACGATTGTGCGCAGAGTGCTTTGTTGAATGGCGGGGTACACGTTGAACGCGTATTGCTGAGTCTGTGGCTGTGGCAGAAGCGACGACTGCAGCTGGGTATCTTGATTCCGACTGACGAGATCGTGAACGCGTTCGATCGGAAAGGGTTCCGTTCGAGGAGGATCGATTGTTTGTACGCCGTCGTTTCTCGTTCACACTATCCAAACTGTTTACCGTCGAGGAGACGGCGGCTACTTTTGATTTGGTTACACCGGCGGCTGTGGACGATCGCTTACGCGTCGATTGGTGACGGCTAGGCGTTGTTGCTAATTGATTAACAACAAACGGCAAAGCTGAAGCTGTGGTGTCACCAGCAACAGTAGCAGCAGCAGCCGAAGCAGCAGGAGCGTTATGTGTGGTGGTGGTGGTTGTGTTATGCAAATTATGCTGATTATGCTTATGTTTAGTGGCGCCGCTGGCTGCACTGGATCGGCTGCGACGCGTACTATCGCTACTTTTACTACTACTACTGGCTGTGGCGGCGATAGTCCTGCTTAAATGCCCCTCCGTCACTGCAGAGAGCAATTGATTACTAACGGATTCGGCCATAGACGACACTTCGACATCCACTGTTTGTCATCAAACATGCCCTACGCAATTTTGATGCGCGGTGCTCCAATAAAGTGGTGTTGGTTGGTTAGCTGGTGTACTTGTGTCTGTGTTTTTCTTGTGTGGACTCGCTCGGGAACACTTGGAATGTCTCGAAGCACAGAAATCGTCGAACGATGTAGGTGTTTTTAAAGGCAACGCTACGCACTCACACGCACTAAGAGATCTGAAAATAAGGGAATAACGTTAAAAAATTTAGACAGGCGATAAAATAAACAAATATATGAAGTATTGCTTGTAAAAGCCTATTCATTTCTATATATATTTAGGGACAAAAAGCTTAAAAACACTATTTCAGCCATAACAGCGTTATATTTAGATTATTCTAGCTACATTTTTTGTGATATCTGGAGGAACAAAAGGTGTATAAAAATATACCATCATAGAAACTTGAGCCAAAAATTTATAAAACTCCGAAAACCCCAAAAAACACACACTTCTCAAACCAACAACTCACAAAAGCCACAGATCTCGAAACTCATACTTAGATATACTAGAATAGCGTTAATAAATATTTTAAATACACTGTTTATTTTGATTTTTCCAAATTATTCCATTACTTATCATGGCGAGACACAAATATTTGAATTTGATATTTTCACAATCGGTTTCGAGAATTGTGGGTCTGGTTAAGCGTGGTTTTTAGAAGCGTGGGTTTCGAGAATTGTAGCACGCACTCGTTTTAATAATGCAATAAAAAAAATCATATTTCTGTATATTGTAAAATGTATTGTTTATAGAAAAAATATAAATATTTTTTTATGTATAAAAATGTGTTTATCCCAAATCAAAGATGTTAGCCGATCAAAATCGGCTGAACCAAAGAAAAGTCGTACATGTGTTTTATGTTCCAACTTTATTAACAAATAAGTAATTTCATTTTTGATTGTTTTTGTATTTGCTCCATGCACATTATTGAATTTTATGTTGCACATAATATTATAAATAGGAGGTCGTGTTTTGTTTTTTTTTAAAGCTAAAACTTGATTTTAAGATAAATTGATAAATCAAAAATTTATAAAAAATCCTAGCACCAAAGGTTTTTTAAAAATATTTTTAAAAACTAATTAAAATTACACGTTTAAAAATATTTTTCCACAAAGAAATATGATTTATAAAAATTTCCTCGTAGCACATCCTTTATAAAGCGTGTAGCTGTAACTAGATTAGTGGGGCATGAATTCGTTATGCTGACGTGAATTTATTTGAGAATAATTCTAAAGTATGAAATTCTACTGACTTTAATTCACTTTAGATAAATGCACACTCTAGAATGATCTTCAGCATAAACTACAACAAAAACATTGAATCAATTGCAAAGGAATTGAAATAATGGGTACCATTTAATTTAATTAAATTAATTTAAAACCTAATATAAATGGATTTACCCTCATAAACACTTTTTTAATGGAATTTCTTTCCATTCGTAAGCCAGTCGTGTAATAAAATATATATTAATAATATTTAAATTTTTTTGTATATTTCGTAATTTAAAATGTATTTCAAAAATTTCAATATTTTCAAATATATTAATAGTACAGTATTGTTCTGCAAATAATAGTAAATATTTTAAAATTGATTGTATATTTTTCCAATATTTGCAATAATTGATGAATGATTTTTCGTATTCTTGGTATTTGCAAGTAATAATATCGCATTTATTTTGTTGTTACTTATATTCTTGTATTTATTATTATGCATGCTCCTAAATATTTTAAGTATTCGCAAATATTTTCAATAATTGCTAGTTACTTGGATCCGGAAAAAGAAGGAAAAAACTATATTTAAAAATAAAAATTATAGAAATATAGAAATGCTAGCACACAATTACCTTGATTTCTGTCAATCAAGAATAATATGCATATATGAGAATGGCAACCAAACTCAAACAATGAAAAAATCTAAAACAAATGTTACATATTTTCATATTGAGCTCCGTAAAAAACACAAATAAAAAAAACACATTAACAAATCAAATTCTGAGAGTTATTACTTGAAAGAAAGGATATTTTGATATTCGCTACATTTTTCACCGGTATTCGCTATTTTTAATAATATTTTCGATTTTTATATTATATTCGGGATTTTTTTATAAAGAATTTTTGTATGGTATTCGCAAATTTTTTTTAATATTTTAAAATACATTTCTAATTTGTGGATAATTTAGGTTATTTTTAAGTATTTGTATAAGTATAAATATTATTAATTAAAATATTCAAGATATTTGTAATATTTCTAATAATATTTGCGATTAAACAATGTTTGTACACCCTATTACAGGAGTGAATATGCCTCGGAAATAACGTCGTATAAGAACACTCGATAATTAAACATATGGTTCGGATAATAAAAAGTGATCCAGAGCAAAAGAGATTGTAGGCTCCAATCGAATCTAAATATTCCCAATGTTCCAATGGTTTTTGGGTTACATTAATTTCATTTCAATGTATAAAAAATAAAAAAATATGAAAATAAAATATTTTTTTTTAAATTATAAAGTAATTCCATTCGGGCATGTACATTGTAAACATTCTTGAAAATCTATACACATTCTCACGATAATAAATATATTCAAAAATACTAAACAAAGCCGATTATTTGCTTCTGTGTCTAAATGCGTAGTTTAGTAATCCAATTTCTGGTAAACACATATACACTCAAACACACATTAATGAGAAATTTGTTACTTTGTGTTGGCACACCGTTTTATTGACAAATCTAACACAGGTATAGATAAACCTTACCCTTCAATAAAGGAAATACCTTTCAATGTGAATTGATGAATGTATGGTTATAAATTCGGAAGAGGGCACAAAAAATTCCGTACCCACTGCGCGCGCCTCCCCTGATAGGACAATTATTACGGGACACTTGGCATCGGTACACAACAACAACAACAAAATATGGAGAGTTTTTGACAAGTGTATGTGTGTGCCTAGCGCAAAAAATTTGAGTTCTTATTTTAAAGCTGTCATTCTGAAGGGCACACACAAACAACTGACAGACAAAAAAAAAGAAATATAATAAATACCTGTATTTTCGACCAATCCAATATATTGGTATTGTTATAAACAAATACAGAGCAAAGATATAGAAAATAGGGTTTTGTCGTAACATTTCGGTCGTATTTAGGACGCACAAAACGAGTTAGTTGGAATTAAACGAGTCGATGTCGGAGATTTTCGATTCGGTCGTGTGCTGCAAACGATGGTAGACATCAGCAACATATA
>JAAAKO020034199.1:0-12951 GCA_010015015.2 Bolitophila cinerea | reverse complement strand
TGCGATCATGGTACGATCGACTAAGAAACTCTGCAGCAGCGACGAAAGTGGCAGCAGCCATTCGAAAACATCTGTGTGAACGATATGGTGTTAATAATTGAAGACAACCTGCCACCAGCGAAATGGGCTCTTGGGCGAGTTAGCAAAGTACATCCTGGGGCAGACGGAAATGTTCGTGTTGTGTCCATTCGCACAAAGAACTCAACCTTCAAACGGTCAGTAGTCAAGATGGCAAGGCTACCAATCAACGATGGGGTAATAGAGGAAGACGCTAACAACGTGGTTTAGGCGCATGAGCGCCAAGGGAAGGCGGAATGAGTACATCTCTGCCTAGTCTTCTATTGTGATTTTTTGAATTTAAACATACAAACACGAATTACACATTTATATGTACACACACCTACACAATCCACTTACCCACTACTGTTATGCGAAATGTAAAATGAACTTTAATTGAACTTTGTCTGTTGCTTCGACAACACGAATAAATATGTATTGAATTTACAAGCGAGTCTGTTTTTTTGCGAAACGAAATTTATGTGAAAGGGTGCCTCCAGAAAAGATAGCTGCCATTTATTTGAAAACACAGAATTTCTACTTTATTTTGGCCTGAACTAGCATCTTGCCACTACAGCAAAGTGTCCCTCAAATGGTGCAAAGACAATAACTTAGAAATAGTGCCAAACGAAGCCAACCCACCAAATTGTCTAGAGCTTCGGCCTGTTGGGAGATATTTTGCTTTGGCCAAAACAAAATTGAAGGAAACAAAGAAGAAAGCCAAAGACGAGAAAGATTTCAGAAATTAATGGAAAGCAGTCAGTAAGAAGGTATCAGAAGCCATCATAAAGGCGGTAATGGCAGGGTTACCGCAGGAGCAGGCAAATTTCTACAAACAAAAATAATCAAATTATGTGTTCACTTATTAAATCATAAATAAAATTTGCTTTTTAAAACTGTTTGAATTTTTATAATTGGATAAGGGGTTTTAAAGTTAGGGCAATTTAATGTTAAAATTATTTTTCGATCTCAGTCCTTAGAATAGCATGATTTAATAAAATGATATTTAATTTATCTGAACATAATTCAAATATGTAATTATCTGCTTTTATTGTATTCTAATACAACAAAACTTCAACCAATTGATCAAATGTATTTTATATTTGATTTGCATCTCTGTCATCCGCTCATCAAACAGAAATAATACACAAACTATTAAGTTGTTTGCATTCTATTAAATATTGCTTATTACATCAAAAAAATAATAACCATTTCACTTTAATCTCATAAACGTTCACAATTACACAACTCATTCACAAGGACTCAATTCAATCAACGTCTAAAGTCTAAATAATAATATTGCTACACATTGCGTCCAGCATACCAAAGTTGGGTACTCATAAAATAAATAGATAAATACCCACACATATTTCCCGCATACATATACAATCCATATACTGCAAATTGTATTGTTTGGATTATTTTATTATATATATACAATTATTTGGCATCAGCACAAACGAATGCTGAGACTCACGCGCGTGCAGAGCGATTGCATAATTTCTGCTAATATTCCGCCGCGTCTGTCCAATAAAACTTTTCAATAAAAAGAAGTTATTTTGTATTGTTTGTACTTTGACCTGGTAAGTTTTGACTGCGTATTGTTTGGTCGTGTATTACGACCACAACATATAGCATCTTAGCGGCACGCCGCGCCGTGCAGCCGCACAGAGGGAAAAAAACGTATTTTTTTGGTAAGTATTCATTTTATAAACCATGAAGAATTTTTTTTGGTTGACAGTAGATTGCAATATATGAAAACCATTTTTTGTGTTTTTATTTATATTTTCTTTAAAAAAATAAAATAAAATAATTGAATTTTAATAAAGTTTTGTATACATAATATTGTATATTTTAACAAATAAACACAACAATTTTTTTTTTTTATAGAAATACAAATATTTAAAACAAAAATGGATAAAATATTAAATTAAATATAATTTTTTGATAATATTGATTTATCTCACTGTGTTTTTAACGAAAATAGAAAATTTAAAATTAAAAAAAACAGAAACACGTATATTTTTTTTATTGGCAAACTATTGAACACAAATATTTTTATGGTTTTGTTTTTGTTAGTTTTTATAAGGTATCTTAAATCGGGTACTCCTCATTAAAATATTTATAAAACAGACGAGTTACTTCAAAAATAAAAGCATTTTATTTAAAAATAAATAGAAACACTTTAGTTTTTTTTGGTTACTGTTTAAAACATATATTTAAAAAAAGTTTGAATTTCAGCTATAACTTCTTAAATTTTCATTAAAAAATTATTTATTACTTGTTGTTAAATAAATATTAATCAAAAACAGACGATTTCTTCTCTCTGTGGAACGGTGTGGCGCGGCGCTGAAGCTTCTTTGCAGAGAATGTATAACAATATTTCTTAAGCGTTTTATCTGTGTATGCATAAATGAAGCAAACTCATCATCGCCTTTTACTTTTAATATTGTGCATAAGATACGCAAAGTCACTTGGAAATATTAATAGCCGTGAAATTCAGTGTACATTTTGACTCTTGAACGTTATTATTTAATATATTTTTTTGTTTATATATACTCTATATAATATATATATATATATATATATATGTACCTTGCAAGTACATTCTAAAGGAGGAAGACTCTGCTGATCGGCCGTATTTTGTATTATATACAATTATACGTATTGCGCAATTGAACTCTCATTGTATATGGTTTCGTATAACTGGTCAATTAGGAGGGGAATATTTGTGACTATGGTCAGATGGGTTCAATAATTGCATTATTATGTACTAAACTATATATAGAGTTAGGATATTCAATAACAAATTCGAATAGGTCATCGGTTAGAATATCCTTCGAAATATCCTAGCAGTTCTCGGTCTCGTATCCTGGCCAGGGTTTCTACAAGGTTTTCAGATCTTCGTCACATTTGCGCATGTCCAGAATGTCTAAGGGGGGAAATTCTGACAGACACTGCTCTTTGTCATTCGTCACCTATAACTGCTCGCGTTGAGCAGCCATCAGAGCGTCCATGGAGAAGCTATTTCAAGGCTTTTAGTGTTTTGACGTTTGCTCGCTTGTTCCTATAACAACCTCGGTAGAATTAAAACTCTTCCTATGGACCATGGGAATGTACTACGATTGGCCGAATTTCGATTGGCCGATTCACGATTGGCCGAATCTTGATTGGCCAAATAATACGATTGGCCGAATGATATGATTGGTCAAATTATACGACTGGCCGAATCATGATTGGTCGAATCATGATTTGCCGAATGATTCAATTGGCCGAATTTATAAGTGTATTAATATGGGCTAATGGGAGAAATGTATTCGGTTAATCGTGTGTCTGCCAATCGTGTTTCGGCCAATCGTTATTCGGCCAATTGTAGCATTCTGCCAATCGTGATTCGGCCAATATTATCATTCGGCCAATCGTAATTCGTCCAATCGTGATTTGTCCAATCGGCTTTAAGATAAACGAGAGACACTGGGACCATGGAGCCAAAGGAGACCGTGAAAATAACGTGCCCATAATCGTCGTTCACAATGGAAAATTTAGTAAAGTCCTTGACCATTATACAGCTCAACTACCACCATGATGTATTACTAGTGCTTGAATTTACAGAGAAGTAGTCTATGGAATCCATTTTTCTATACGGAGTGAAAGGTAAACATTAGTCCATTTTCGTCTGTTGAACAAGGTTATAGTTCAATTTGAGGACATTCTGAGGTTCACTGAGGCTCTCCTTGTTATAGTTACGTGCTAGAAAAACTCGAAGGGGTTCAATTTATCATTCAACCGCAAGAAAACAAAAAAAATTGTGAATATAAATAAAATTTAAATACAAAACAAGACGAATATAAGTCAAGTAAGAAAATGTTAATATATGAGCCATATCACTCATAACATCCGTTGGGTTGAGCTGATTGCTGAATTTATTTGTTTGAGTTCATAAAAATGAAGATATTCCGCATTTTTTCATATCTATATTTAGTTTTAATACATATATTAAATTCAACTAGGGAAGACGCATCATACACTATAAAAAAATACTAAATGAGCTAGAAAAAATGAAAATATAGAAAGTAGAGAATAATGTTATGTGCGATATCGAAAGTAATCCATCGTAGAATAGATATCGGGAGTAGTTTTTTCTTTATGTATTATGTATCCCCATTATTTATCAAGATTGGCCTGTTAGCGTGACAATGACCAATTCGATTCCAAGGAACTAATTTCAAATCGTTCGCTCTCTACTTGCATGTATGTATAGAATATTTTTCATTGATGATAATTATCTCTTAAAAAATCAAAAAAATATCCTAATAACATCTTATTATAATAAAAAACTATATTTTATATATTCTTTGAATATTTATTGTTTTATTTATAATATATTTATAACAAACTAGTATCAGTTTGCAGACGAAATATAGTAAGGAAGATCTTTGTACATAGAGATATCTTACAAAATATCTATATTGCCTTGTAGAGGAGCCATAACCATGATCTGACAAATCGCGAGAAATCATAAAATAGTCGGTTGTCTGGTATGCGATATCATGCACCGTCCCCTATATCCCCAAGGTATTTAAGAGATATCACAAGCACGTGAGACAGAATAACAAACAGAAAAGTTTGCTTTAATGATCTTAAGCAAATGATCTTTTTAAAATTACCAGCTATAAAGACGAAATATGAATTTTGAGGTTTGGATAACAGATGTACGCACCTTTTAAAAATTTACGGTAAAAAAGTGGTACATTATTGCAAAGGAGATTTGGCTAGTGCGGGGTACAGAGTTCATTACAAGATTACAACGCACTATAGACGAACTGCAATCCTGGTACGAAAGCATCGGTCACAGCATATCGGCTAGTAAATCTGAAGTTGTAGTGTTCACTAGGAAGTATATCCTTAACGTACTCGCTTTTTCTTGGTTCAGAAAAAATAAATAACTCGGCATTTTTCAAATACCTTGGTGTTAGCTACGACGCAAAATTATTTAGGGAGCACCACATCACCGAGGTAAGCAGAAAATACGCACCAAAATAAAATTTAAGGGTTCAGTTTGAAAAAAAATGGTGGGGAGCACATCTCTCGCGCTCATTGAGTATGGTATGATGGTATTATAGTATGAAAAACTAAGATAGTTTATGAGCGAAAAACTGAATAATACCACTAAAGCGGAATATTTAAGGGTGGCTCTGGCCATCTTTACAGATTGGAAATCATCGCACCAAATCAACGTTGTTATGTACACAGACGAATCCAAAATAGAGGGAAACAAGAGAGGAATTTCCGAGACTCAAATGTGTCTCATACTCACGGCTTTTATCCAATAAACATATATATTTTAATGAACATTATATACGTTTAATTATAGAAGTAAAACATATTTTTACATATATTTGCAGCTAATTTTTATTTTTAAAAACATATATCAGATACTAAAAATAGTTATGATAAATCGATTTTTTTCAAAACTAAATTCATTGTTTCTGGGATACCCTGTACGAATATTGCAATTATTTTTACATAATATTTTAGATGGTTTCTTGTTAAAACATGTAAACGTTTTCCGCGGTTTTCGAAGAGTAGTTCAATATACATATTTAAATATAATAAAAAATATTTTCATTTGGGACACCCTGTAAAATAATTTTCTGCGTAATCCAAAAAGGTAAAAGGGCCATTTCTTTATATTTTTTAATTACTATCAACTAAAAATAACTCGAAAAACCCGGCGTTATTAAATAAAAAAAATCCGGGATGCAAAAAATATTTTTTCTTTTACACCCAGTTGTGTTCCAAATTTCAATTTTTTACGACATTAGGTTTGGGCCCTGATACTAGATGACGGACGGACGGACAGACAACGATTATAATATCTTGCCATATTCATTGATGAATCTAACCACCAATCAGCAATCAGCATCGGTTTTTTATTGCTGAATTGAAAGCAGTTGTGTTGGCCTGCATATATGTAGAATTGTAGAAGACCACTTTCAAACCGGCCAGCTTACAATAGCTTCAGATAGTGTGGCAGTGCTCACAGCACTAGAACAACCCAAAATCGAGGCAAAAACAACAAAGCTTTTTGCAACAAAGGTTGATAATCCTCAACTATGCTGAAATACGCGTTCAACTGCTGTGGATCCCAGCCCACTGTGAAATACCGGGAAACGAAAGCGTGGACGAACTAGCAATGGAAAAGTTGCAAATAATGCAACAATAGACGAAACTCAACCCGAGTGGCTCAACTACTGTAGCAGCTGGAAGAAAAAAGACTCGCGAAGGTTCTGTTTTTCATTGCTTCCAAAAAACAAATTTCACAACTGGTATAAACGATTTACGGGAAATCTAAGAAGCCTTTGTTTAGTAACCTTTAGCCGGATTGCAGCCAATCACAACCAGCTAATAGACCATGATCACCAGGTCAACATTAGATGACTTACTTTGCAAATGCGGTTCATATTAGACTGTGGACCATGTCCTATGAAAGTGTACGGTCAGAAGCCAGTGTCGACAAGAGACACTGCGAAAGCTTGAACGCGCTGGATACAGTACACCATTCATCATCCGTGACATTCTTGCATCCTGTATACGTACGACCCAGAAACATTATTGTTAATATAAACTCTATTTTTATGCATAATGTTTCTTATTACTTAGTAAACTGAATTTTATTATTTATTTGTTATTTCATTTATGTATTCTAAATTTATCTCCCACTAGCCCATAATAGCTTTGCTTAAGTGGCTAATAAAAAATATAAAAAAGTGGTACATTTTTGGAATTTTGTGATACAGAAATAAGTAGTACAGTTTTTGAGGTACGGTTATTAAAGGTCGCTTCGCATATTGTCACAATAATAAAAGAAAAAGGAGGTAAAGAATATTTGCGGTACACGTTTATTTCCTTCTAATTTTGAGATTAACGCCAGTCTATAATAATTTTAATCTATATACCAACACAAAGATGACAGAGTATCAAAGATTTCTCTGCACTAACGATTCAAAAATAATAAAATAAACTTGACTCCTGTTTTATGTTGATTGTTTTTTATGTTTTTTTTTAGTAAACACGACCCGAAGCGCCAAAAGTAAATGGAAAAAGAGAATGAATTTATTTACCAGAAAACAGAAAGAAATTAGTGGAAACAAGCAAAAACCAAAAATATATATTAATGCAAAATTATGTGCCATTATTTTATTATTTGTTATTTTTAGAATAAAAAAAGAAAATAAACTGTACATAGCACATTTTATACTAATGTACCACCTTTATCGTGGACCGCAAATATTTGGTACCACCTTTATCGTACCGTACCTAATGGATACCTAATGGATACTACCCTATAAAGACGGATTATTAATGATTCACTGTATTTAAAATGTCGCAATAAAACTGACACATTTCTGCGATATGCGGAAAAAATATTAATTTAAATATCCAAAAAAAGTATTCTATAGCGCAAACATTCTTTACAAATTTAACATTTTAAAAATTATTATGATAATTAAATATTTTCAGAAGATTTTAGGCGAAGGAAACCTATTTTTGTTGTACTATTTTTAATTTGTACTGCTTTTAATTGCTTGGTGTTGGATCTTTTTGCTTGTTTTTTATTATTTTGATATCTTTAGACAGTTGCTGGCATTTTAGATAAAGGGGACAAATTCAAATTAATGAAGCTTTTTTTATAAAATAAAAGTATTTATACTTCCCAAAATTGATATCCGGTAAACTCATTTAAAGAATAAAATAATATCGAAATGAAAAAAAAGATTTAAAAAAGAAAAACTAGGTATTTTTATAATTGAACATTATCATTGTTTCTCATCTATCAAGTCAGGATTTGATATTGAACGAATATTAAACGAAAGCTTAATGAAATTGTGTTTAATATAAAAAAATATTTTTCAAACTAATGATTTAGGCTTATTTTAAAATGCAGACGGAATTTAAAAATTAAGTGCATATTGATTGACAATATTGATTCAATAACATAAATACAAGAAGAAGCGTAAACAAATAATTTTCGATTTCTAAAACATATGATTGGTTGTGTAAAATATAACAAAAACCACATTTTTTTATATTAAAAACAAACCAAAAAATCTTTTTTCTTTAAATAATTAAATTTACATTACAACTCATGAATATATCTATCACGCATTAAACAAATAGTACAAACATATAGATTTATGATAATTTTTATAATTTATGTATCAATAAATCGTGAGTGCGTGCGTACTTGTTTACTAACTAAAGTTCAATTTCCAATCCGCAATCACAGACATACAACAAATACCTCTAACCATACATACAAAGTATAAACATTGTCCGTGAAATCGAATCCACGAGCCCTCCCGCATGTGCATTGGTTTGTTACAATATTTATGTTCAGCTGATGGTCAAAACCATATATAAATCTATCAAATAATATACGTATTATATTTAAGATATAAAAACATATACGGTAATATTAAGATACGCACGCTCGCACAATCGGTAAACATTTATAAATATATAATAATCTTTTTCGCGCGCACAGGTGCGATCACTGCAAATTAAAGGCATTCACAGAAATGTCTGCGGCAATGAACTTAATTTACCTGTGCGCCAGTACATTTCTTCTTTGAAGAAGAAACAATTTATGAACTTAGTGTACAGGGTGTCTAAATATTTGATTGTTACGATTTCTTATAAACATCCTTCTGTTCTTATTTCTTCCTTTATTTCAATATTGTCATTTGTTTCGGTTTAAAAAAACATATATTTTTTGTCTATTTAAATTAGGCCTGGTCGATTGAAAAAAAAAAAACAATTTTGTTTAATTTTTATATTTTTGTTTGTTTATATTTACTTATGTCGCAAATTCAGTTATTCTTAACCCTAATATAATTTTTCAGTTCAATATTATAAGGAAACCTAAACTCATACACAAGCACAGAATCGAAAAATCAAAAATCGTTTCTGAAAAAAAAAAACGATTTTTACAAAATCAATAACAAACAGAACCAGAATCGATTCTAGTTTCAATTGTTATGTAACCAAAGTCGCATAGGAGAAATTAAATCGATAAATCGTTTTTAAAAACATCAAGAAATTGATTCGATTAAAAAATATTTTTTTCGATTTATCAATAAATGCCTACTTTAAATAATTAGTATCCCGATTTCTATCGGAAATGATTCGTTTCCAATATATACATTGATTTGATAAATCTTGTCCATAAATCATATAACTACTAATAATATACTAAAACATAATGTAAGTATCTATGAGAAAGTGTAGTTAAAATTTCGGTTAAAATTGACTACAATTAATTGGAATAAGACTACTTTATCAAAATGAAGGTAATTTTAGATACCCACATTTATAAACATCTTGACCAAACCTTGTGAACATCGTACCATAAAGAAGTATTTTACGATTATGGCTTTTGTATTATATTTCTCGGACACTCTGTGAATACATTACATTTGTTGAAACAATTTATAATACAATACATGTTTTATTAATAACGATCTGTCGGTTACGATCGCGTGCAATTTTCACTGCATATTAAAAAAAATAACAGGCAGACTTGTATGCACATTGCACATTGCACAATCTAATGCACATTTTTGTCTAACCACACACCCACACACACACAAATAAGTGCAAGTTAATTCCAATCTTACACACACACTAACACAATCTTACACTTTTCTCGGTAGACCGCATTTTCCCTTTTTATAAAAACAGAGGATCGCAATTGTTTTGTTTCAATTAATGTTCAGCCCGTGTTGTGCGATGTCGAAAAACAAGCTGCTCTTCTTGTTTTTGCTTGTAAGTTTGGATTGTGTAGAAGTCCGGAATATTTCTGCAGTGATACAAATTGTAAAAGGATACACTCCAAAGTGCCAAATCAAAGGATATACAATAATGGATTACCGAGTGTTGTGCATCTTCGACTTTTTGGCACTTTGCAGAGTTCCAAAACGTTTTTCTTTTTATGTTATTGCTATTCAGTGAAATTTTGTGTAGGGAACAAAAATCTAACTAACTCGTTTCTCAAATTTGGATCGCTTTAGATTCTTCCGGCTCTGTGCAAGTCAAAAAACACCAGACACCGCAGGCGGCCTCTCCTCGATGAAAACCAGCGTGTACATCCGTTTATGGACCAGATTGCGCAGGCTACCCGCTGGCATTCTCCCAATCGAGTCATCTCAGCTACGTATGCAAGCAATCCTGAAACAGGTGATTATTTAAAAGTGAAACAACATCATAAAACTGAGGCTAATATTATCCCGCTTTAGGACACGTAAAACATTCCAATATCATGGTGAATCTGTTGCCCCAGCAGACGCCACGAACCGACGCTGATGTCGAGGCGTCTCAGTCTCTAGCCAACGTTCGCTCTGCCGCAGAGTACGTCAGCAAGGCTCTGGAAATGCGAAACCGACTAGCACCACATTCCACGTATGTCAAATACGATGTGTTCGAGAACGAGAAGGCGGTTCTGTCTGATACCACGACTCGCAGCTCTCAGCATTACGATAACTATCACAAGCCGGAAAACGGTCAGCACGAAGAAGGCGGTGCTGATTTTAGCTACAAGGAAGCTGACAATGGATACACCAGTCAATTCACGGACACGTATGATGTGTACACCGGTGCTGACCTCTACAATGATGATGGCACCTACAAAGGAAACAAGAACACGTACGGTGCTAGTACGTCCGGTGACATTCCAAAGGCCGAGATCATGAAACACATTCAGACTTCCGTTAACAAGTACATGAAAGAACTTCAGGCTGACGGAAAACTTCCGAAATCGCCCAACTCAATGCCACGACCACATAATGAAGTTAAAACCTACTATCGCATGCCAGCAAATCCTGATGCAACATCATCGGCCAGCTCATCGATGGCAGCAACTCCAGATGCCGCACAGATATACAACCAACTAACGAACAAGGTCAAAGAGTACGCTGAGTATACTGGCACACACTCGGAGTTCTTTAAACCACCAAAGTCATATCCACCACAACGAAGTCCGATCGTCGTGGACTCGTACACAACGGTGAGTCCGTACAGTGATGACGACGAGGAAGATTCCTATTCAGGTGCAAGTCACACGCACAACATCGATCTAACGTTCCGCAGCAAGGCACGACCGAAACCAATTGATTTGTCCGCTCTGGACGTGGGTCAGTCATGGTCACACGGTCCCAGTCAAGGTCACGCTAGTACACAGCACACGGTTTACGATAATACGTACGTTCAGCCTCCGCCACCTCCGGCACCGCCGATCAAGCTGCAGTTCAACTCTCAAACGTACCATGACATAAACTCACTTAAGTACTCGCCAGAAAAAGGACTGCTAAGCGGAGAGGCAGTCTACCCACCCAGTTATGCACAGTCACCGCCAAACCTGTCGACAGGCAAGATTCCTGGTGGCACCGCACAGTTGGGCACAAGCATTTCCGTAGGTGAGAAAGCACAGCAGAATTCCGAGAGTGCCGTGAAAGATCTGCAGGACAACTATCGTGGCCCGTCGCACGTCATCAACGGTGGTGGTGGATCGTCTGCCGCTTCCAATCCGTACAAGCTGAATATGAACACCTTAAAGTTAGTTACATTTAATACAATATCACAAAGCTATAGTCATTTAAAACGATTTATCAGGCAAATGTTTGGCAACGAAGGTGAGCAACCGTCTAACTGGCATCCGTACAATCCTCCGAAGCACCAGCAGACACATCAACAGCAGCCGAAGCCGCATTCTGCAAACCATCATCACCCGCAGTCACAACATCAGCAGGCCAGCAGCTCAAATATCAAGGAAACTCACCACAGCAGTAACACGTTCCACCACAATCTTCCGTACGACAGCTACAACCCAAAGTACAATAATAATCCGGAGGGTCATGGCTACCAGGAACAGAATAAGTACGGTAATCATCAGTCTGGTGGCGGTGGCGGTGGCGGCGGAGGTGGTGGCAACGGTGCCGGAGTAGAGTGGGAACCCTCGGAGAACAGTCATCGACAGCGCGGTACAATCGGAGCCGACATGTACACCAGCGCCACGATGAACAAAGCAAAGAGGGTGAAGGGCAACAATGGCACTGGCATCACGAGCATAAAGATCACCAAGCGTCCGGTGAAGCGTAAGCCCAAGAAGAAGAAGTTGATAAACATTACGCTGAACGGTAACGGAGGCATCGGCTCGATCAGTCGTGAGCCGGGTAGCCGTGATGGGAGTCGGGATGGGAATCGTGATTCGAACCACCGTGACCTGGACACCGAGCTGAGGCCACCAGCACCGAAGTAAAGAGATTCGATTGGTATTATAACGTTAAGTGATTAGTATCTATCAGTAAAATCGATTAATAATATTGAGTAGAACTTTGTAAATTATTGTAAAAATATTTGTGATGTGTTTAGTGTGTACAATTAGTCAAGGTTACATAAAAATATCAAAAATATATTATAGATTCGATTTTATGTGTGAAATTTTTGAAATCATATAAGAGGTTGGCCAAAACAGATAAAACGCAAAATATTTGGGAAACATATCTTTATTTTTTAACACTTTTCCCAGCGATGATCAAGAGCTTCGAATCCCTGTTTATAGTGAGAGCTCCTCAAAATAGCCATAAACCGCAGACTCCACCTCTTTATTTTTGGCAAATATTTTACCACTGAGCCATTGTTTGTAGTTTAAAAAAAGATAATAATCCGAGAAGAATAAATCTGGTGATTAGGATGCGTGAAGCATAGGCGGATCCAGAAAATATTCTGGGGAGGAAAACATATCGTCACAAAAGTATTTTTTAAATTAATTGCATAATTAACTAATATTTTTAAGGATCTGTTTTTTTTGATTTTGGTTTTGCAAAATTTAATGAT
>JAAAKO020034188.1:0-12951 GCA_010015015.2 Bolitophila cinerea | reverse complement strand
AACCAGATCTCGGTATGATGAAGATGAGTAAAAGCCAGTCCAGCTGTAATCCACTGAGTGGACCTATTATACTTTCAACCCGTTATTTAGAGTCAATCATTGCATCAATCTTACCGAGCAGAAGAAGGTTGAGTGAGACAAGGGGATCTCTTGAGGATAGGAAAACTTTGAATCAGAGAATGTCAATGTGGGTTTCGACGAGAAAATAAAATGGAAGATTAGGCTAACTCGTCTCGCGTGCTCAATCAGGAGAAAGAATATATTTAATTAAGTGTCTTTCAGCTCTTTAAATAATTAAAACAAATACTAATCATTAGCGATAATTTAAAATAATCCCAAACAATTTGAATTTACAAATATTAAAATTTGTATATATTAATGTAAAATAAAAAAGCTAATTTACTATTTTTTAATCTACATACACATGTGGCATGATTCAGAGAAATAATGGTAAGGTCGATCGAAATTCTTAAAAATACAAACTCAAAAAACCTCTTTAATAAATGCTACAGAGCTTTACAGATGTTTAGGTTGTGTTTTATTTCGACTAATTTTGAGCAAAAATTAGTAATGAGCATGATTTTGAATATAATTGCTCATCTTTGGTTCTAAGGCACAGTGTCACAATTTCGACAGAATTTCAATAAAAATTCAGAAATTCTGTCGCGTTATAATTTCCAATTTGTTTAAAAAAATATATTTTTCATTTAGTTTGATTTTATTAAAAAAAAAGAAATGCAAAAAAAGCATCAAATACAAGCAAAACATTCAAATACTAATAGTTTTTTTGTCAGTGATATTATAGTTTTTGACTACAAATGACCATCAACAACTTTGATTGACAACCCTCGGTTCAAAAGTTTTTTCGATAAAAGGTTAAAAGGGTTAATTTTACGTTTGCACCTTCAAATAATAAAAAATATTAAAAAACGGGTCAAAAAATGTATGTTTAATTTGGGGGTGGAAACGTGAAATTGTCTTTTTTACATTCTTTCGGATATTGTTATTTGAAGGTGCCAACGTGAAATTGACCCTTTTAACCATTTTTCAGGATAACTTTTGAACCGAGGGTGCTCAATCAAAGTTTTTGGTGATAATTTTTGGTCAATTAAATGACGCAAAAAAAAACACTTTTTTCGATTTGGGGAGGCAAACGTGTAGTCTCTTATTAATTTAATATCTTTTAAACCGAGGGTGGTCAATCAAAGTTGTTGATGGTCATTTCTGGTCGAAAAATGGTCAATCTAATGCTGCAAAAAATATCACTTTTTTCGATGTGGAAGGAGCCAGGTTCACGGAGCTAGATTTTATGAAGGATATGGGAATACCATCAATACCATTTGCATTACCGCTTATTTTCTTTATAGAATAATGAAGCTCTGCTACATTTATCAAGGCGAAAATAAAATCGGGCAAAGCATACTATAAAAGAAGAAATAATAATAAATATATAATGCTAATTAAATAAATTAATTAATTTGTTCATTGAAAAGTTACACAAATAAATAGTATACATTAAGTCGATTTAGTGTTATTATTAAAATTTATTGATTGAAACATAAATTCTCGGTTAATACTATAACCGCAAATCTAAACTTGAGGTATACAATTAAACCAAAAGTAATATGCAGAAGTGATGGATCGTTGCCATGCACCATTAAATGTTAAGTGCTATATAATAGTCGTTACGAAACGCCTTAATTGATTCAGCATCCCGTCACGCACAAGGATCACTCTGAAACGCGTAGCCTTGGATAACGAAATGGTCAATAACACACGCATCTATAGCACGCATTAGGGATTATCTAGCGATTTATACGCAATGCCTATATGGCATATTGTCACGTGATCATTTTATAGGATGTCTGTCTCTGTATATTTATTAGTTTTGAACCATCAGCAAGTGAACATTTCCTTAAACCAAATTTATAGACGTATTTAGTTAAAATATGTTTTTTGAGCGTTTCAACCACATACATATAATAATGGTATTCTGAAACTGGAAACTCATCTGTAATAAAACTATACATTTGTATATAAAATATTTTAATTTGGTAAAATGGTTTTTCAATTCCGTTTTCCGTTCCAATGCATTAAAAATAACACAAGCAATTTTATAATAATTAAAAAAATAATGTTCACATGAAAAGATCAAAAGCTATTGTAAGTATCTTGGTTCTAGTCACACCATCTACATTCTACACATATTACATATACATACATTGTATATCAATGTATATTATATTCTGGTATAGATTTTTTTTCCTGTGTGCGAGCATAGAATTCGACGCTTTCATGGAAAATTGCAAATCATTAAAAAGATATTTATACGAACGGAATATCATTGCACAAGCGTGCTCGTCTGTGGCTATTTTAATGAAATTGAGCCATTTGTATAAAGTCATAATATAGGCGAATAACCCCTTTGAACGCAATTTCATCAAAGAAATCAATAGAACGCCACAATAATGGGAGTTTGATATGGTCAAAGCATTTCCATGGGAAGCTGTGGAAATATAGCACATAAAACTTTTCTATCTGCGCCGCGTATTATATACTATATATATACATTATACATATATAAACTTTTTATAGTGATTTACGATAATATAGTATAGGTTTAGTGTATAAATTGTGCTTTGTGTGGTATGTGCGAATATATACCTGCGCCTGCCTATATTGCCAAGTTTATATTAGTATACTGTATGCGTACACACAGTTATATATATATACACATTCTCATGAATTATATACATTATACAAATATATATACATATAGACATACACACCTTTACCGCATAGCCAAATATATTCTCGGTTCGGGGATGCGGTGTTTTCCGACAAAGTTTGAATATTATTATTTTAGTCACGAGACACAACCACAAACACACAAAAAACTACTTTCCTTTTTCATACAGTATAAAATACGTGCCAGATCTTTGTCTTTTTCTGGAGAACAATAAAAGATGTAATATATTTGCTTATATATAATCAATAATTATTGCATTGACATATTATCCCCACGATATCAAGAGTGACTTTGTATACATAAGCCTATAATGTATATATACTTATAAAATATAATTGCAATATATGCATATGTGTGCATTTTGCATATGCGCATATGTTCATGCACTTATGCACGAGGCACGACTACCTGTGGTTGTGGTACTATAAGACTTACTAATACAATAGATTATTTATTATTTCACAGGCCAGGTTCATTATTATGCCATAAATTGTTTTTCCAATTGAATGAATGTTATTGTATTTGCATTGGCGTGTGAGACATGACCTTGAAGTAGATTTAATTATGTGGTGTTGGTGTCGGCGTCATTGTTATGCAATCGTCTCAAAAACAAAATATAGTATTTATTTATTGTTTTCGATAACTCAATGAGCAACTTGAAAGTGAATATATACTATATGCAACCTATATGCAAGTTTGTAAGTTTTACCGCAGTATTGTTTTTTTTACTAATCGGCATTTCAGCATTTCAACAAATTATTTTATGCTATATGTTAATTAAATGCCAATATTGATGTTTAATTATTTTAGTGTTTACAATTGGAAACAAATTATTGGCTTGGTTTGAAATGTACAAATGCTGAGAATTATCAAACTGCATAAGCTTTGTACGCCGTATGTATGCCGTTGGCAAGTTTGGGTATTTGAGAATTTCAGAAACAAATTTAATATATATATATTTTTGTATAAATAAAAAAATTACTTTGAAGTGTAATAAAATTAAAACGAAATCAAGAATACTTATAAATGTGTAAAAATAAAACTGGTAACCCATTTATTATTCTTGATATCAAAAATTGTTTCTTTATAACAATAATTTATTCATGTTAACAAACATGTATTTATTGTAACAAAAAAACCAACAAAAGAAAGGTTTTAGGCACAATGTTTTTTTTTTAATAACACGTTTTTAAGCTCTTATGCCTGTAGTTCAACGCATTTTTTATTGCTATTTTAAATATGATTTTTAAAATAAAATAAAATCACAAAATAAAACCACAAAAAAACAGACTCCTCAACTTTCACTGGTTTTAAGGCTACTCAAAGTTAACCACTGGTTTTACTTAGCCACAACTAGGCACCTCACAGCCTCTTTCTTTAACGTGTAGTGGCAGAGAGCAAAGAGGTTATCGACCAAAAGGCTAATATATAAATTCCAACTACTGGTTTGCATTGACATATCTAGTGCAATAAAAACAAGTCCTAATCTATTCATCGATACGGTAGCTAGGCAAGGTTTTATGCGGCATGTGAGATATTTTTTATATAATCGTTCCATATAACTATTTTGGTAAATTAAGATCCCCTATAAAAAAATATTTTCAAAATTTGGTGCAAAGAAAAGTTTATATTTGCAAATCCAAATTTAAAAAAAATAATTAAAGTAAATTCGTGTTTCTCTTTCAGGTGGAAAATCAATTAATTTCAAGTAGATATTTAGGAAAATAAATAAAATATTTAAATTTGATTGTTTATTTTTGTATATTTTAAAAAAGGTCGGGGTTTTGAAATAAGGGATTTTGCGTATATAAAATCCCATATAATTTTTTTTTATAAAATTCGTATTTTGTATACTGGTATTTGGTGAGTGCTTTTAGTATTTTTATGTTTATATTATGGTATTTTAAAAATATGGGATTTTGAACATTTTATAATATGCGGCCTGCGACCAATTTTGAGGCCTAAAAAAATGTTTTTGAAATCAAATATTTTATTTCAGAAAAACATTTTGAAATATTAATAATTTTTATTTATTTTTCATTTTTACAATTCTACTCGACATAATTTAAACAACTGAAATGATGTTCTCACGGCATTCTTATATAACTTATAATTGTGTGTTTGGTGTAAGACAAAACAAAAACTAATAATTATGAGTAGATTGGCTCTTGTTAGTTTGAAACAAACATAATCATTTTTAAACTCATGGTTTTAGTTAAGCAGAACCCAATAGTGTAAACTCATGCGGTATTAAAATGCAAACACGTTTATAATTTCGTTTATTGTAGATGCTTCTGTAATATATGTGTCTTTTGAACATATAGTGTTGTGAAAAAAATATGCACTAATCAGCTTCTTTCTTTTGGGGATAGAGGCCAAAATAATAAAAACTGAAGTTTAAAAATGGTGGCGTTTTTTTATTTGTAATCTTGGCCCTTTTAATACTTTGAAAATTTCATGAAAAAAGTTGTATATATTGCAATATATTATAATTATTTTTATTATTCTTAAATTTTAGAAAAACTTTTAAAAACAATAAATATAAAAATAACAATGTGTTTAAATATTTGAATATAAAATTAATCTGTTTATTTTGTTTTGAATATATTTTAATTATTTTTTAGTTTTTTATAAAGTGTAATAATACTTTTTATAATTGATTGTATGAATGTATTATTATAGATTTGATTGTTTTAAAATATGTATAATTAATTAAACTTTATTTGTAAATTTCATTTTGTAATATTAGTAAATAGCTAATAATAAAGGCCTGAAATAGTGTAATAAAGTAGACTCATCAAATTGCAACCTATTTGTGATTATAATATTTATTTTATTTTCAAAATGTCATGTATTTATTAATTTTAATTAATTTAATATGAATCTCTTTTGCGAATTCCAATTAATAATCATAAAATATTCACTATCCTTAAAACCAAATGAAACAAATATTATGATATTGTATACTTGTATAGGAAAGAAAAAATACCTATATATGCTAAAGTAGATAGACATGACGATTAAGAATTTAAATATTTTATAAACAAAAGTAAAATATATTATAAAATATTATTTCATGTGATTTGTTTACATATTTTATTCCTTATGCAGCAATAATATTGTGCACGTCATTTCAAATTACAATGCAAAAAAGTGTATGCAATTAGAATTGTTAAAACAGGTTTCTCACTTAATTCCAATATTTAATTAACACTAGCACTCAAAACATATATATAATATAGAATATATATGCATGTTATTATTGTACAAATTAAGTGTTTTTTTGCAAATAAATAGTACTACTGCTGGGACTCTGGTTTGAATGCGAACTTTGGCTTTCAAGATAAGTTCGTTCACTCTATCCAGCGTTTAAATAAACAAATTAAACTGGTTCGGTTTCGGAGATATTTAATGTGTTATAATATTAAAACTAATATTATTAAACCTGTCTTGTCCGGTTTGTTACGTTTAAAGTTGAGAGATTAAAACCCAGAATAATATTAAAATTTTGATTGTGAGCCGTTCAAATTTAAAGTGTATTTTTTTAATTTAAAATTATTGCCTAATATATCTTGATTCTTTATGGGTTTACATACATTTTGGAAATATTATACACATACAAATAAAAAGTAAAAGACAAACATTGGAATCATGTAACTAACTATTTCAAATTACTATGAAATAATTCATTTATGTTTTTTGCCCTATATAAATTTAAAGCTTGAAAGCTTATTAAAACACGTATGTTTGTTTATAAGAAAATACAAACAAAAATATATTTACAATGTAATTTTTAATGTTAAAGTCCTAATACTTGAATTTAAAAAAACGTACTACTTATTACAGTACTAATGTCGTCAATCAACTTACTAATTTATTACCCCACATGTATTATGTTTTTAATAAAATGTATTCCATTGTTTCTTTCATATATATTAAATCAAGTGCCGACGGTACCCAGTCCGAATTCTGGCCTAATTCTTACATAATATATTTTGTCTCTATATAAATTTAATTTATAATAAAAAAATATCAGGCTCAGGACAATTAGAATTGTTTAGCCAGAAGTGGAATATAGCTGCATAATGCTTTATTTGGAAAAATAATCAGGTATAGCTGTTGTGCAGGTTGGTGGGATTTTTTTAGATTCCTTGGTAAAATACACGCAAACGTACCCATATGTTTACAGAAACAAAAAATATTTCCGAAATTTAAAATTATGATTACGCTGACTTTTAAAAACAAAATTTTAAAACCCGAATTTGGAAAAACTGAATTTTGTATAACTGAATTTCTTAAAACAGAATTTAAAATCCCTATAAGAGGTAGTAAAATATATATATATATATATATGTATATTACAACACAACCATACACACCACCCCCAAAATAATTTCTGGATCCGCCTATGAACCTGTCTGACATTCATTCACCGTATAATATGACGCTTTAGTTTAGTGTTAAGAATTGTTTGATAATAAACAATTTTAAACTGAAAGTTTATAGTCCAATCATAAATATATACACTATAATAAGACGCTTAGATTTTATGCTAGCTAAACACATTAATATACACTATTTTTTAGTAAAAATATATGACAAAATAATATGGCAAAGTATGGCGTAATTTCACAGTTTATTGAAGTAATAAAATGGAGAAGGTTATGATCGCATATATAACGATAAGTTTGAATGTTAATAGTTCAAAATACAAGCAAATGTTCATCAGCTAGCATTACTAATGTAATACCTATTTTTCCAAACAGGCATTTCTAAATTGAATTTTTGGTTGAATAGCTTTGGTATCATGAGTACAAATTCTTTGAAGGAAATAAAAACAATTCTTATTTTTTCTTTTAGAAGTACAATAAAAAGATCAAAAAATAGTATCTCCTTTTCCATATGTGCATAGGCAAACAAAAAGTAAGCTTTAGTTTTGTACATCATCAGCAAACAAATCAGATTCTCAATGCATGACAGTGTATGTAAGGTCAATAATAAATAAGAAGAAGAATAGAATAGAATAGAGATCCCAAAAACTAAGCCCTAGAGAATTCCGCATTACATTACTCTTAAAACTTTAAAACATAAGAAAAGAATGGTTTTATATACATTTATATATACATACAATTTCGAAAAAATAAATCATAACCAATTGAAGATAGCGGGAGATCAGGAAAATATGAAAGAATATGAAAGTGTGTTGATTTAAGATATATATTTATTTCATCAACATAAATATATTATTATACTAGACAGATTAAAAAGCATGCATTCGAATTTATTTTCCAACATTGACGTAATTTAGCTCGATGTAGCGATTATATCTTTCTTTGTCCCAGTGATCACCACTTTATTTGAGAAGAAGCATCACTGACGATTGTTGTTTTTTTGGAACTTCGACGTACTTCCATCCACCTATTGGTACCCAATGATTGCTGCGATGTAATGGTGAATCCAGGTTTGGTCTACGCTCACAAATCGACGCAAAAACTGGGATTTATTATTTTTTCGGTTATATTGCAGATTTACATCCAAATAATTACAAGGACACGAAATTAAATCTTTTCTATGATTTTACAAAACACTGAGGTGTTGGTCTTTGGATGACTGTAATCACCAAATTATTTGACAGAGATTCATGACATTTTATGAGTGGTCTTTTGAAGGATTGTAGTTGTCAACAAATAGTATTCGACATTTGTGGAACCAGAGCCGGGACTTTTCAATCTGCCTGGTATGTAGGTCTTTTAAATTATTTCATGATTCTTTTAAAATTATTCGGAGTGATATTGTATCTTTTTTTTATTTATGAACACCAAAATTTGATTTTAAGTTCTCTTTTTTGGGGTATTTTGTTTTTTGGATATAATATTTTTTTTTTCTAAAATTTATTTGTTTTTTTTTTTGTTTACAAATGTATATTTTATTTCTGATTGCATTTAAAATAGGTTAAGTATTTATTACTTAATAAAAAGTAAATGTTGGTCTGTACCGTAATGTTTTGCTAGAATTACGATACAACTAGGGAACCCTAGAAAAGACCGTGGCCGTTGACCAAGAATACAATATAAACATTTTTTTCAGATTCAAAGTCGTGTTTGAAGATTATACCAAAGCTGCCTGCGTTTACTATATCCCTTTAATTCTACCCTCATAATTTGTTATATAAAAACTGTTTTTTAATCTTTCTTTAACTTTAATTTATATACATAACCCACTTACCCTTATCCGATCCAGCTGAAACTTAAAGCACGGGACAAAAAAAAAATTTTTTTTAAATCGATAATAATTTTTTAACTTATCTTGTTCCCAATTCTGTGATTAATAACAAACCGAGTTTATTGTTGCAGCTAACTAAATGAGAGTTCATGCACTTGCACATGCAATGTGTAATTATTTAATGAATTAGTAATACTTTATGTTTAAAGTCGGTGTATATTTATATATACCTAATATATAATTATCAAGTTCATATTATGTCTATTGCTAAAACGGTGTTTTACGCATTTCCACATTATGCTTTTCCGACTATTATATGTATACATTTATTACAAGCATATTATTTACATTTGTTAGGAAATTCAATAAAACAATTGGCGTGTATTGAAAATTCACGTATATTTATTGCTGCTACGCGTACATGAACACTTGCACAAACGCAAAAATGCACTTAGGCAAACCATAATTGCGCTAAAAGATTACATTTCTTTGTATTTCCGAATATAAAATTAGTTTATACCATTATATACATTGTTTAGTTTGATTTTGTTATTACAATTTGTATAGTTTGGTTAATTTATTATTAACTTTCTATGTTTACATAATCTATAATTCTATATGATCGATTTAAACAGTTGATTTTTAATTGGGTGATTATAAGGTATATTTATTTTCAAGTTTAAGACATCGTTAAAACGAGTTCAAGACCGATTAAATTTGTCTTACTTTTATTGAATGCTAAAAATGTACTTTAAATTTAAACATTTACTAAACTGTATTTGGAAAAACGTCCATATGTCTACTGAAATGTATATGTATGCGTTTATATACGTTATATATGCAATAAAACGAGTATATATATACCTTCAATTCAGCACGACCTATTGCAAATGACAATGACACTGTTCGGTGCTTGAATAGCAAAAAGTCGAGTCTGCGGCTAAGCGCTAAGTTGCTACATCCATACATAATTCAAATCCCATTAAAAGCGTTAATTGATGATGACACTACACACATGCAAACATGTTCAACATTCGAGCGCCTTGCCAAACTGATGTTTCTCTATAGTTATTCAAACAAGTAATGGTTTGTAAATTCTGTAAATGTACTTGTGCAAGTGTATCGTGTATCGTATATCGTATATACTACATACATTATATTATGGTTAAATACATCACACACTCGCCACTGATTGATACCCATTATAAACACAGTCAAACATTTATACTTTATACGTTTATACATATACAAATTATAAATAAACATGCTGTGTTGAGTGTAGAGTAAACTATTCATAAAATATAATAAATGTGTGTGTGTGTGTGTGTGTGTGTGTGTGTGTGTGTGTGTGCGACTTTTTTTCTTGATGATAAGAAAAAAGTTCAAGTGTGCTTTAGCAACATAAACAAATTGCATAGAACAAAAACGATTTACTTTTAAAACCACCTCCGCAGAGAGAAGATGTCTGTTACATGCAATTCAGCTTCTAGTATCGGTGGTAGCAGCTACACACATACATATATATATATATACATATTTATCGTTATACACTGTTGGGAATCTGTCTATAAAATATACACACGAAATATACACTGTAAACATGCAGAGGGTCTGCCAACGGAAAACACACTTGTATAGGAGCCGCGAGTATTTATATGTGTGTGTAATGTTGGTTTGACATCAAAAATCATACTGCAGTGAACGACGCAGTCGCCGTCGATTATATTTTAACAAACCAACATATTTTTACCAGTGTGTGTGTGTGTGTCGCAAGATTCTACACTGCGCAAGTACGCGCATTCTCCTCTGTATGTGTGAACACATGAACTATATACAAGTACATGCAGCATAACATAACACATACATAACAAGATTATGTTTTTTTTTATAGTAAACGTGCTGAGAGCATGACTTTATTATATCTCCGTCCTTTTTTCGTATATAGTGTTGCATAAGCGAGTACACGCGCGTGATGATTTCAAACTGCAATAACATTTAAAAAACATGTTTTTTTTAAAGCGTACATGCATTTAATTTTTATGGTAGAAAAGTCATTGTAACATATTGTTATTATGTTGAACATGCGTTAACATGTGTTTGGCGCATTGAAAATACAGTTTTTATGTTATTATTATTAGGAATACAAAAGAGTTTTTGCATCCGGACTATTAATATATAATTTTGGAAAGTGTGTCTCTTTCTAATTAATTTATGTTTTATAAAAGGTTAAATACAGTCGTCTGCTAAGAGAATACAAAAACATTACGTGCAGAAATGCGAGCAAACTGTCAAAAACACCCAGGCACAAACTTCACATAGTGCAGATATTGCACGAGGACTGCACCGTGTTTGCGGGCAGATTGCGTGCAAAGTTTGCACGAGAACCGCACCTCACGCTTAACTGCAAACTTTACACGAAATTTGCACGTAAGCTGCACTAAAGTAGCCTCTCAAGCTTGCGTGAGGCTTACGTGCAAATTATGCACGCAAAATGCACCTTATTCTTAAGTGCGAATTACGTGCAAACTCTGCACGTAATCTGCACCTTGTGCTTGCGTTTGCACGTAAACTGCACGCAGGCTGTATACCTGAACTCTGCGTGCAACTTATGCGCAAGGTATGCAGCAAGGCTGCACTGTGTTTGCGTGCACATTACGTGCAAAGTTGCCACACAAACTGCACCTAAGAGATTTACCAGAAGCTTGCGTGCAGATTACGTGCAAACGTTGCCCGTAAGCTGAAAGCAAGCTTCACGCATGCGCACGGTGCATCTCGAGTACAACCATTGATTTCTTTTTTAGTTTAATATCTGCCCTGCGTGCATAAAAAACGATTTTTTTATATTTTGTGTTTCATATTGAGTTACACATAGTGCTCTCTCGGCTTGCCACGAACGGTACTCGTGTGTTCGTCGTCCGTCTTCGTCGCATTGTTTCTTGTGAGAAAATAGAATATACAACGATTAAAAAATACATGCGTGCAAATTACATGCAGATTGTGTCGACAATTCTCTTGCGTGCAAAGAATGTTTTATCATAAAAAAAATTAAAACATTTTTTATCTACTCTGCTTTGAAAATTCGATTTTTCGTGATTTGAATCAAATAATTGCGCGTTGCTCCAATAGTGTGATATCAGCTTTAAGAAGGGTTGAATTGAGCAGTATGCTGTTTGGTATTGTTTAATAGGTTATTTAATTTACCTATCAATCGATACCAAACAAACCCCAACTGCAAAATTCAATCCCTTCTTAAAATTTGACAACCCTTACGGGCAACAGGTGCTAACAGGTGTTTTACAAAAGTTTTTAATTGAGGGTGTATACGGGAGGGAATGAAATTTTGAAAAATACTATATGCTATACCTAGAGCAGATAGCTAAACAAATTGGGTCGATGGAATTTCTACTTTGGGGGTGGTTTGAGTACCTTTTGCACCCTTTTGTAAATAACCCAAATTATATTTAATTTCATTCAAACTGAAGATACATGTCAAATTTTTGATTTTTTATGAGTTTTTGGTTTTAAAAGTAATAGTGTCAAAATATAAAGTACATTGTATAATACATATCATATTTTTAACTAAAACTTACCCCAAATTTTGTGGTGATTTTGCTCTATTTTTATATTCTCTATATCAGTATCGCATGTTTGTGATCTTGCTTAATTCTAATGTGGCGTATTTGACTCATTGACCCAAAAATATTAGGGGGATCAAAATTAATTACATATACCAAGAAAAAAGAAGTAGGGAATTAAAATGCAAAACATGGTTTTGTAGGGTTGATTAATTACTTCTGCTATTTCCGCTAAGTCAATACAAATCATATTTAATCATTGAAAATTTAAACTCCCCTTAATCCCTTTAATTAAAAAGAGTGTCAAATTATTTAGTTTTTTTTTTTTAATATTATAGATATTTTAAATACCTATTAATTTATTCGAAACATCCCCCCTTTTAAAAGCGCTTTTTAAATAGAATT